>JAVQJG010021413.1:0-29414 GCA_036024015.1 Craterocephalus amniculus
CTTGGTATGAAGATCTTATTATAATCGTATTATAAATCATCTTTTTTTTTCATTACTTGCATTTTGCTGCAAGTAGATAGATTCTGTGTGAACTGGTGTTATTGTCAGCATGTATTTATTCATTTGATTTAGCTCAGTCTAACAGAGTACATTTTTAGGTCCTCTTTTTGTTTCTTGAAAAACACAAACAGAGGGTGCCCATCACCTTTCAGGGCAGTTGTTGTACTGACTTCAGTTTATTACATTGAGTTTCCATTTCTAAGAGTAAGGCGCAACTTAAGAGTACAGCACACTTAGCTGATGTCGCAGACTGTGTTTGGATAAACTGCAGCCATGATTGATGGATGGATGGATTGATTGATTGATTGATTGATGGTTTGATTGATTGATTGATTTGACCAACCCAGACAAATTTAAAGAGTAGGTGCATCCAAACTGTTGAGTAATATAGCCTTTTCTTTGTTTACATCTGCAAATATATGTGAAGGCAAATTATATTTACTAAACACAATGTTTATTTAAATTTGTCTTAGACAAAAACTAAACAGAATAACATTCCAAAATGATAAATCTCCCTGTATGGATTGCATTAATACTGTGTAATCTTAGTACTGTATACTGCTCACAATGTAATGAGTATATTATTACATGTCATACAAGTCAGTGAGATGCAACATCCAGTCTGACAATCAAAGGACAGAACACACAGCACACTTTAAGAAAACAAAGATAGTACAATAAGTGTTCTTAAGGTTCCAACAATAATGCATAAAAAGGCATAAGTGACATAAAAAGGGTTAAGGTGCCATCCTTCAATATGAAATAAAAAACTGAACATATTTCTAGATATTCATTAAGCAGGGGTAAAAAAAAGAATTATATCGCTTATCTGTGCCAATACACAAGATAGATTAATAACAGGTCATCAATCCATTATACAAAAACAACCATAAGACACACTTACATTCACAAGAGATCAGTTTAGCAAAAACAAATGCATTGACTGCACTAAATTGTTTCACCAAATTGAACTGAATTCAGACATATGTTTAAAGCATATGCAAACCCTTGAAACAGAGCAGTTTCACATGGATTGTCTTTTTTTTCAATCACATTTTTCTCAATGGTTGAAGGTCAAAAAGGTTTTCTATAATTAATGCCATTACATTTTCCCTTATCCACGACTTCTGACAAGGTGCACCATAACATTTTGAGAGAAGTCATCTTTTCTGTCCACTCAAAACTATTTTAATGATGTACGTTGAATGGAATTACTCAGAAGGTGCCATATGATTCATCAGATTTATGAAAATGGTCAGAGAGGTTAAAAAGTAATTATGAAGTGACCATTTAGTAACTACGGCAAGAGCAGAAGAGGTGAATTACTTTCCAGTCATCCACTATTAAATGCTTATGGTTTTTCATGCCATGTCACATCAGGCTCCCTATTCTATTTCTCATCCTGCTAATCTCACTAAAATATTGTTAGCTTGTTCATTCAACATTATCACAAGTAGGTCTTCTCAATGCCATCATTTATCAGTCATTGATTCTCATTGTCTGTAGTTAGTCAGACTGTAAAATGATCTTTGTAGGAGAAAGATGATTATGGCGATCAAAAATGAACCTCATCCTGTTCAGTCATTTCCAAGGTTTTAAGGTTATATGTTTCAGGTGGCAAATAAAGCTCAAAACTGGATTAAGTTAAATTTTTCCTTATACTGCAGGTACGCTGAAACCCTCAACAGTTTTAAATCAGGGTTTAAAACTATTCTATTTGCCTCTTTTTATGAAAACAACTGATGATTAACTTATTTCTTGCATTTTATGATATCTTGAGGGGTATTTCATTTACTATATTTTTCATACTCCTTAATGCTTAGTCTGCACCCCACAGTAATATTTTCTATGTTTTAAGGGCCTTGAATAGTCCTAAACATGAATTGTGCTATACTAACAAACTTGCCTTGCCTTGAAGGCCTTTTTTTAATTCGTATTTTGATTTATTAAAATCCGATAGTCATTAAGTATATATTATTTATGGTTTAATATTCATTTGTCAAAAACTGAAGTTTGAACTTTTTAAAATACTGTTTATGTCTTCGAGTCATTGTGCACAATTCTGCTTACTTTCAACTGTTCAGCTCCTCATCTTTCACATGGCATACACATGTCTAAAACCACAAGAGTTTCCATAGACTGGTTCTGGTAATGATCCAGTATTCCTTAGCAGTAACCCTATCATGCTTTTAATACAGGACCAAAAGAACATCACAGAGATAGCTGACTACCAGATAGCCCTGTCTTTGCTCCATGGTTGAGGTCAAGCAGTAGAGATCAAAGGTTATTTTGGTTGTGTCCATCTGTAAATTTGTTACAGTGAAGAAAGACAGCTATCTATCAGAAAATATATTCATCGCACTTCTGTATAAACTCATATTTATGTTGACTATTGTACAACAATAATTAGAGGAAGTAAATGTTTGGTGATGACAGATGGTCCATGGGTATCTGGATGCACTGAGCTTTTACCAAGCTGTTTTGGGAGATTCTGTGTTGGCAAGATGTTGGTTTAGCTCTGCAGTCACTGAACTACAGCTTCTAAAGCTGATTTCTCATTACAGGCATTCTGATGCTTTTCTGTCTCTCTTCCACTGAATTTCACTTTCTGTCCTGACTTACACCCAGTTTTTTCCCCTTTTTGGTGCGTGAACACCACATTTGACTCAGTTCCTCTTTAAATATTAAACAGATTGACAGTTTTAGTTTCCAAGACCCCAGTCACAGCCAGCAAACTGCAGTAGGTTACAAAGGTCACATATTTGAACAAATACTAATGCACAGATTGGTTGAAAGCAAAATGTGTTTTTGGTTGCAGTGCCCTGGCTGCAGTTTAAGACTGATGTTAAGAAACGCCCACAAGAATTTAGACTGGATAATTCGCATCTCTAAACCATCTGTCTTAAGAATCTTCTGACCTTCCCCACATGTCTGTCCTCATTCCATCTGTTGTTTCCTGAGTAAAGGAAATGTTGCTTCAAAAAAAGACTAAGTGCTTAAACATGCACCTTTTTTTTTAACGTAGAAACATCCTCTTGTTTAATTTCTTCTTCATCTCATTACATCCTCTTATTTCGAAGTGATACCACAGTCTACCTCTCTAAATGTGTCTGCTCAAGCTGCTGTCAGGTCTGCACTTACACTATTATGCATGACACTCTTAAACACATTAAAAAGTTGGACAAGCTGTTGCCAGTTTATCCTACCGTGCAACGCCCATGTTATGGTGACCCACATAAATAACTTTGCTGCTATCATACTTGAACAAAAGGGCTGCCAACAGGATGTTGGTAATTTGTTGAACCCAAACATTATTGATGTCAAACATGATAATTGCACAGATCTGACATTAAAAAAACCCATCTGTTTATGCAAAACCTACAGTATAAGAATTTCACTGAAAGAACTGTTTAGCTTTTTCATTCAGCTTGAAACTGCCACTCAAGAGTAAATGTTCCCAATGCCACTGTGTCAAGATATTAATGTGCAGTTGCCGGTAAGAGCTTTGGGTCAGGCAATCTCATCCCGCATTAAAAAGTTTTTGATAAAAACATCGAAAGCTGGGCAAAACCTCAACTATAACTTTGAAGAATGAGTTCACATGTTTTATAGATATGAAACTATAAGATGTGACTGTTAACTCTGCAGGATTTGCAAATAATGGAGGGTTCTCCAAAACATTCATATTTATTTCCACATCAATCCAAGTTGAGCATGTATGGCTCACATTATAGGCTAAAGTGGAACCTTGCAAACTAAATGTGAACCATATATTTATGAGCAGCTTCTCCTTACGTCTAGCTGATAAGCTAAACTTTTTATTCTAATTATTTCTCTCTGATTATTTGTCCTATATAGCGATCATGATGTGAATGGATTGCCCATTTGATCCTCTCTGTGCCTAAGCAGAAACACGGCAAATCAGAGGATTAGAGCAAGAGAGGATCAGCAGTCACATCCAGATGCTGCAAATCTGCTCCCTGCCTTACATGTGAGTAGGTCCACCATTGTCTGGAGCACTGCTTGTATTACGTGAACAGAGACACAGCAAAGGAGATATACAAGCTGAAACTGAGGTTGCACCAAGTCTAAATCTGCTATTATTCAAGATTTTCAGAGTGGCAAACTAAGTAAGCCTTTAATGGCTGAGCATTAATTGATACATTTCAGCATCATTATGAGGCTTTGTTAATGATGACCAGAATACAGATGACAAGTTATCGGGTACTTTGCTGTGTGGTTGCATGAACTTAGAATGGACTCTGCTCTTTCATGAAGATATGCAGTGAATGCTGTGTTTCATTCAAAATTGTATGCACTTACACCAGCCCACTGATGGCTTTTTTGCATGCCAACATAATTGTGATACAACTTGAAATATTCAAAGCACTCTCACATCAAGGTTTTTACTCCCTCACAGTGGGTTGCAGTGCATGGGAAGATTAAGTGAGACTACTTACCTGAAAAGGAAGTCTTAGCCATCTTACATTATATGACAAAGTATGGCTTAAGAAAATGCAACACAGATGGACGCACATATTGGGAAAGTCTTCAGTTGGAGTCCTGTATAGGGTTAGGGTAAGTTTAGCTTCTGCAGGATAATCTGCAGGCAATGTGGATTGATGGGTCTTTGCTGCCTTGAGCCAGGATTTTCAAAGTAGAGTGTTATCTCGAGGTACTCTGCCTTCCTTCCACAGTCCAAAGACATGTGTGTTACTGCAGGTAGATTTGTGTCTAAATTCCACCAAGGAGGGAGTGTGAGCATAATTTGTTGTTTGTCTCTGTTTGCCCTGTGATGGACAGGTAACCTACCCAGGATGTTCCCAGGGCTATGCCTGCAGCCCCCACGTCCTTGCGTTGGAACAAGCAGACTTATACTATGGATGGATGTTGCATGTACATAAGTTATATACAAATAAGTTATATATATAAAATACATTCACTGTAAAACATAAACAAAACTTTAAAAACTTGCCTGGATAATCTACATATGTTCCATAAATTCTTTAAAAGAAAAAAAATCATTATGCTCAATAACACAGATATAATATTTATCTCATTTTGTCATCTTTTCCATCAAAATGTACAGATCTTATTTCAACCACCATCTTTGCTTCAGTGTATTCTGATGACAGACAACAGGAGTTGGATATGGGGCTAAAAGGAACACATTTCTTTCTGGATTCTGGTAACCATCCCATGCAAAGTGGTGAAAATGTCTGAAAAAGTCTGAAAACATGTCTGATCAGTTGGAATGTTTTTACAACATGGTTAAAGAGACAATGTGTCTGGGGACATCTCTTCTGTTGTCACACAGGCGCCCCTGGAATATTTTCTGGAGCTCTTCTGAAGTCATCAATGAAAGTTGTGTCCAGTCAAAGAACTTGTTTTCCCCCATTTTTTTCCTAAAAGTAAAAAAACAGTACAAGACAGAATAAGTAAAAAGTTAAACTTAAAAAGTAAACAAAATAACTTTTAGTGACTTGGAGGTTCACTGATAAATCACACTGTGATGTGGAGTACAGAATCTCAGAACATAAGAGCTCTCTGGTCAACCAGCCCAGGTTCATACCAATTTAACTAGAACCAAAGAACATTATCTGTGGAAACAAAAACAACTTGAAAATCTGGCAACAAATTTAACGGTTAAGTCATCAGGATAGATTATAACTTACAGTTTCCCACAATAAACAATATATCTTCCTACAAATCTTTTATGAAGTTTGAAGCATTCATTAACATTTTTTAGTCTTGAAGCTAATGAAATATACCATAAGATCACTTAGGAATACTCTTATGAACATTTGAGTTCAAATGAAATCACTGTTTGTGTTGTCTTCTGCTGTCAAGTTTATTAAAATACACTAATAAAATTAGGTTTGTCAGATTTTTCTAGTAACTTACAGAAAAAAAAACAAAGATTTGTTTTAAAATAGATAACAAAATATTAAAGATTGTGTAAACATAATAATTTCCCTAAAATGAAAATTTGATGTTTTCATTCATTTTATTCATCCAAGAGCAAGTTCCAGTGAAGAGGGGATTTAATTCTATTTGTGATTTTCGTAACTCCTTCGGTGCAATAGACTCCCCACACTTACACACTTGATTTAAAACGCTCTCACCAGATCTGTTTACGGTGGCCCAGAAGTGTCACAGCAAATAAAAGCTGCAACACAACAAAATAAGGCACAACACTACAAAATAAACTGCATCACAACACAATTAGGCACAACACTACAAAATAAACCGCAGCACAACAAAATGAGCCACAACACTACAAAATAAACCGCAACACAACAAAATAAGCCACAACACTACAAAATAAACTGCAACACAACAAAATAAGCCACAACGGAAGTTGTCTTTTTTGTTTTTTTTTTTGTTTTTTTTTAAGATTTTACCACCAGAAGTTAACTACACCAAGTTTCAGTCCAAACAGTTGGGAAGCTGGAGATTTTAGCAGCCAAAGAAGTAACTATGTTTTACTTACTTCTCTGGCTGCTTCCTAAAATGGTAAAATGTTAAAAAAATAATAATAATAAAGAAAGAAAGAAAGAAAGAAAACTTCCGTTGTCGCTTTTGTATTGTGTTGTGGTTAATTTTGTAGTGTTGTGCCGATTTGTGTTGTCTTGCAGTTAATTTTGTTGTGTTGTGCGGAATTGTGTTGTGTTGTGTTTAATTTTGTAGTGTTGCGGTTTATTTTGTTGTGGCTTATTTTGTTGTGTTGTTGTGTTGCAGCTTTTATTGGCTGTGACACTTCTGGGCCACCATATCTGTTCCATCAACTGCAAGAAAATCCCACCGTAAATGTCCAAGTCACCTGTGACTCCCAGGTCCAAACACTGAAGCTGATCTTGAACAATTAAACTTTACTACAACAGTGGCTTTTAGTTATAATGATTGGCTTTATTAGGAGAAGCAGGTTATGTCCTGGCCGCCTGCTTAATGACACCATTGACCAACCTTCAAACTCATGTAGAGGTTTCATTTCATCAGATGCATACCCTCATGCAGGATGTGTCTGGACACAACAGGTGGCACATTTTTGGGACAAGACAAGCTATCTGTCCAAGTTTGGGAGTAATTTTACATGAAGCTTCTTTAATATGATAAGAACACTTACATCATTTTTAACCAAATGTATTCTTTGAAAATGAGGACAGGTTTAGAGCTCATCATTATTATTCTTCATTTCCATTCATTTTTTTGGCATTGTATTTGTAACTTTTCTTGTCTCTGTCTCACCTCTATCTCTGTCTGCACACAGGCAGCAGTTTTTGCTTTTATTGTCATTTTGGGGCCTTTTCCCAAGCAAAGTAGGATTGGACGGCACACCCACTAAACTCACAGAGAGATTGGTATTTACCAATCTGAGAGGAAAGATACAGACAATTTTGTCGTCTACTAACATCTTCATGAATCTGATGCAGGATTTTCTTATGAAAACACATCAAGTTTAACTTAAGAACAAATTTAAGAAGATTTGTGAGAAGATATTGGTGAATTAAGCCCACTGTCTTTTGTAAGTCCCCAAATGTTACTTCTTGAGGACACTGAAAGTTAAATGGTGAGCATACTTATGAGCAAATTATTACGTTTCTCAAGGGGGATATAGCATTTAAAAATTCAAATTGTGCTCAAGTAATGTACAATGCATCTTTAATTTAAAACAGATACAAACATATCAGGAGCCGGAAGAGAGGCATCCAGTTGGAATATTGTCCATTGTTTTTAGTGCCCACTTATAACTGCTGCTAATATCATCTGACACCACTGACCAATGATGGTTTTCCATGATATGATGAGTAATATATTGATTGTATACTAATTAATCCTTCATTCAGTATGTGTGGGCTTTATCGTCTCTTGATACTCCTTTGAGCTGCAGTCAATATCCAATAACTAAGCCAGTCATTCAGTCTCTTTCATGATTAGATTGTGCAATTGAAGCAGATTACAGATTGTTATGGTGTAGTGCGATCTGAATAATTATAATTCATTCCACATATAGACGTGAATCTGGGACCCAAGTGAAAATTGGCCTAGAATGGAAACTACAGATTCCTTCTTCAATCATGAGCCCTTTGGGCCACCGGAAGCCAAGGATAAGAAGTACAGTTCCAGATTAGTGTGGATCAAAGTGGAGATTAAATAGGATGGCAAACACACTGATACACCTAATTATCAAGTCTGTGAAATTTGATGAATTGGTTTGGATTTCAGAGACATTGTCAGTGAGGTATTAGCGGAATTCCGCTCATTGGCTCAATGATCTGAAAACTATTTCTGGGTTTTGAAATATGTGATTGCAAAGAGAACAGTAAAATCTGGGAACATACAGTAACAAAGGATATCAAAAATTAAACAGCGTGCCACAAGCGGATGAGGAGTGAAACATTTGCAGTCCCTTGCACAGACTTGCTTCTGTCTTACTTCTTGCACACCTCACCGTGTTGTTTAAAGCCACAAAACCCTGCAGGATATCAGTTGTGATTTCTCAAACTCTCCAAAAACATCATCAATAATGAATGGCAGATCTTAAAATAAAGAACAACTATTATTAATGTATTCACAGCCTTTTTTAGGGGGGCAGCTGTTGGTGTCACAACAGAAGCTTCTTACACAATATGAAACTTGGTAGAAATTGTACAGAACATTAAAGAAAAAAGAAGGAAGGAAACCTTGGAAATAGCAAAGCGTAAAATGTCAAATGTTGCAAAGCCTTGCCGGTAGATAGGTGTGTGTGTGTTTGTGTGTGGTGGTGGTGGTGGTTCAAGGGTTATTAGAGGAGTGTGGAAATTCACTAAATATAGCAAAAGTTGCTAAGTTGGTGACACTGTAAATAATGTGTCCATCAGGTAGCTGCTGTTGAGGTATGGCTGTCTGCTGCCATGCCTGTTGAAAATAAATAGAAATGTATGTTTTCTTGTGAGCCAGTAGACACCAAAGTGGCATTTAAGTATGAACACCTGTGCTTATTGATATCTAACTCAATACTAAATTTTAGTATTGATTGGTATCTGAGAATAATTAGTATCTGACAAAATGATATTTTGGTTTGCAATAAACTATTGTTTAACTTGAGTCACACTAAATGCATGCTATTTGGCAACTATACTACAAGCATTGATGTAAAGATTTGAATGAATAGGTTTTCAATTGAAAAAGTTAATGAAATGAAATTCATTGGGGTGACAGTAGATGATTGTTACGACCCTGGCTCAAGAGCTGCAACAAAACAGAGGACACAGCGTCTGACCAGGTAACCCATGAACGGGTATTTATTTAAAAGCCTATAGACCAAAACATCCCCAGTCTGGGGCAGATGATCACAGCTGCCACCCGGGCAATGCGGGAAGCCATCCAACGCCGCCAGGAGAGAAGGGGAGAGACCGAGGCCCTGGTGGAAGCCCGTTATATAGCATCCAGATCAGGTTCACATGTCAGCATCCGGTCACCTGCTGGAAAGCACACATCAATCAATCGGGCTGACACAAGAGCAGGTCTGTCATGACAGGGCCGTCACAATGATCAATTAAACTGGGAATCACACACATTAGCAATCTAAACTTTCAAGAAGTATTTCAATCTTCAGTAAAGCAAAACATGTTTTCGATCACAAATTTTATTTATTAAAATTTTTTTTTCAAATCTTGTGCTGCGTTCTACCATACTTACAGTATGTTCCTCAGAGGTTTGGGGCAACTTCACTGCTTGCATTAAAGGAAAACTTTGCCCTCAAAATTATGTGCCTTCTTTTTCTACTCACCCTCATGCTGATTAAAGCTCTCGAACACTTTTAAGATATTTACCATGCAGATAAATGATGGGGGGTGGGATTTTACAAGAGTTCACTTATCCACTTCTTTTAGGCTAATAGAAACTTCTAATGGGGCTTGCTTATTTCTGTTTATTTGTTTGGTTGATTAAATCAGACTACGTATGTCTTATATTAGCGTTTTTAATTTTTTTTAATGTCCATTCAATTAGTTTTTTTATCGGAAAAACATACAAATAAGGTAAAAGACTAACAAGAAAAAAAGACAGAAATGGAGGGAAATAAAAGCAGATGAAAAAAACTAGAGAGAGAGAAAAAGAGAGAGAGAGCGTGAGTGTATTCATGTGTGATTTTGTGCAGTTACTGGTTGATTCTTATATATTAATCATTTTACATCATACATATCGTATGATAATGACAGTATTTGAGTAAACAATAGTAAATCATAAAATAAATGAAAAGTTAGGATAACAAAAACCATAAGCCAATGTGTATGACAGAAAGATATTGTTTGATAAATGTCTCCACTTGATAAAGACGTTTTAATCTGGGTGGATAATGTGGTATGATTTTTTGTTCTATTTTGTGAGACAGTGCTTTACTGATTATTTTTATGTCAACATTTATGACTGAAATAGTTTGAGGTGATTGTGGAAACATACTTTCAGATTGCTGTTAAGAATAATAGAGACAAAATTGAACAAACGTGTTTCAAGAACTCAGCAGGGAAGCCATCAGGTCCTGGAGCTTTATTATGTGGCGTAAGGTTGAGAGCTGAGTTAAGTTCTTTTTCAAGTTCTAATGTATTTACTTGTTCATGTGTAAGCTTTACTAAAGTGATGTTATTGAAAAACTAGTCAATATCTCCTTGGTTTCGATCAAGGTCAGATGCATATGGCTTTGTGTAGTATTCTTTATTTGTTGACGGGAGTGCTTGGCTTCCCTGCTGAGTCCTAATAGAGGTTATTGCTGTTTTTTTTTATATATTTGTGTTCGAAACAAATACTTCAAGTAAATAGCACTAGTAAGTAGCAAATATAAATCTAGCTTGTAATATGTCATCACTATCATCATATCAATGCATCATATAGTGTATGAGTTTCAGTAAACTACAAGCATTTTCTTTTGGGTTTTATACAGAGCAACACAACAGCTGAACAGCTGAACAGCTGAACAGCTGTTCAGATGATATGCATATTTTTCACTGCAGACGCTATCCCGTTTTTGTGGCTGGAATCAGCTGTTTTTCATCACACTTTTTGTGAAGCTGCTGTGTGTTTTCATTAATCAATCAGGCAGATGCTTTTATCCTGAACAGTGAAGAGTATGGAGTTGCAATGAGATTGTGGCAGGTTTTTAATTCAGATGGGTTTGAATGTCTTTGAGAATGATTACAAGTGCTGCAGAACTAAAACTGTCTGTCTGTCTATCTGTCCATCTATCTATCGAAAAACACACAGAAGCATAATCCTCTGTCCTTTCCCTTTTCACTGCCAAAAGCTTTTCAAAGGGGCAGAGTTAGGACAAAAGGTTACTTTTATATCTAAAACAATAAAAATAAATAACAAACTATTTTTAAAGCTCCCCCTCTGCTACATCTGTAATTCACATTATGCCAAACAATTGTCATTTTTATGATGATTCTAAAAGCATTCCCAATGAAATATGGTGGAGCATTCCCTTAAGTAAGACTTTTTACTTGTCCTTGTTGCTGCAGGAATAACTGGCCCCATGAGTCTTATGTGTGTGTTGGCCTTTCAGGGAACAAGGTCATAGTGTTTACTGTGGCAGCCCAACACTTTTCAATCCCTCTCAAAGGACAAAATGGTCTCTACTGAGGTGTTTCAGTAGTGTTCAAGGGTTGTGCTTAACTCAATAACACTTCTGCATAAAATGAAAGGATAAGGATTTGAACTGTAAGATTTTCTTTATTCTTTAAGCATTGTGCTTCAGCACATTCAGACTGAAGATAGATAATTGATGTTAAGTTAAAGAAGAAAGTCTCATTCTTACTTGTCTGTATGTGAGACAAAGTAATCTTTTTTTTAAACATTGATCAAAATGCATAGGATCCGAAGTCAAAGTGTTGTAACTTTCTTGGTGGCACTTCTCTGTCTTTATACTTCAAGGACTTTAAGAGGACTAGACCTCCACCTTAAGTACCATTGTCCTTCTGAAGATGTGATATCTTTTGAAGAGATTTTATGCATTGAGCTGAAGCTGAGCACAATTTGATTTTACTTTTATATCTCTGCATTCAGACTGCTGCTTCCAGCTGTGAAATCATCAACAACTGCCAGCAAGCCCACTGACATGTCATGGGTGCACCCATCAACCCATAAGTGAACCAGCATTGTGTTTGACAAAAAAAAACATGGTTTTCTTTTTCCTTCCACTTTTTTCTCTTTTAAAAGAAGTTGATTTTTGAAGACAAAACTTTCATAATTCTGCTGGTATGTTTTTGTATGTGCCATGAACTGTAAGCCTTTCTGCCATTGAATCTTATCAGCCATTTATTCATCAGATAAAACGTTCATAGAGCAGTCTTGACCGTTCATACTGTATACCTACATTGTTGACAGTATTCTTAATTTGCAGTAGACATCAAAGGATTTTTATTTTACCTGTGATAAACATTTCTTATTGTCAATTTAAGCATCACTCACACCTTTTTCATGTTTGCATTCAATCCCGGCTACTAGAAAGGAAGTAGAGGAGGGCGATGTGTTGTTTTAGATGTTTTTAAAAAGATGCTCAAGACCTACTTTTTGGTTTGCTTTTAGTTACATTTTTATTGATTTACTCTGTAATCTGTAATTTTCATTTTAAATTTTAGTTGCTCTTCTTCTGTCGTCTTTTACTTATTTACTCCTGTGGTTTCCCCAGGGGTTCCTCCATGCCGGGAGCTTTGTTTGCTCTGGTGGTGGCAGGGTGTCGTGGTGACTGCTCTTGCATGGGTGGCTGGGGGCCCCGTGCTTCAGCTGTATGGCTGTGGTGGGACCCCTGTCTGCCCTGGTATGGGCGGTTCTGGGGTGGCACCCTCTGTGGTCCTACGTAGGCTGGCTCCCAGTGTGGATTTTTTTTATCCCCAAGATACTGTATTGTTTCTCCACAGCAGTGTCAAGCCAGATGTTCAAGGTTATTTTACCAATTTATATCTTTACTTTTTTTTAACTTAAAATAGACAGTCGCTTGGGTCGAGAGTTAATGTTTAGGAAGACTGGCCTGGGGGCGGATGGGGGAAGCAAACCTTTTCCTTTTCTTTGTGTCTGTGTGATTGTGTATGTGAGTTTGTGTGTGAAAGAAATTTTATTAGCGTTTTTATATTGTTGTGTGAAGGCTGGTTTAATTCTCTTTTATGCAGACATTGTTTATACTTGACGTGAAAGGTGCTTTATAAATAAATAAATTTTGAATTTTATATACTCAAAGTATCACGAGAAGTTTTACGTACAATATATAAAATGACTACATCTTGAACACTGGTTATAAACTATCAAGTGTTTTTACCAAAAAGTGATGTAAAATGTCACAGAAACGGCTTGTGTCAAATATGATGCGTTTGGCTTTATAGTGTTAGGCAGATGTTTTTGGTGGGGTGGTGAATTGTGGTCAAATGCTGATCCATCACTACGAATATGTGCATCTGTGTTCCACTTGGATCAACACTTACTCACAAAAAGGTTCACTATACACACAAGTACTCAGTATGTACTACATTCCAGGGCATTGCACAATGAGACACACTGAAGAAGTATGCTAGCTAGATAGGTAGTTTACGGGCCTTAAGAGATGGAAGCCAAATGTGAGACGTCCATTTTAAGCAGTAAAACCCCTCAGATGACAATGACGAGGAGTCTGATTGTTCAACTGTGCCCATTTCCTGAGGGAAAAGAAGTCCTTAGTACACTGGAGCAGGAAAACGCCTACACCTGCTTCTCCTCCTGCTGCTTTTATCATTAGCCTTAATAAGAGCATACAATTTTATTAAAGCAGATTTCTGTCTGACTTCTGTTTATTCCTAACAGAAGGACTGGTAGGACTGTTGCTCACTGTGTGCACGCGTCACTGCATACAGAGACATGACTTGATGTAATTACATGTAAACATGAGAATAAGAAAAAACATCAGTCTGTCCTATTTTTACAACAAAATGAAAAAATATAACCCTGTTTTATAGGAAAGGGAACCTTAGATTGGCAACTTCTACTGTGATTCGGTGCAAACTAATGAGTGCATGCATGTCCCTGGTTCAACATTAAATGCTTTTTGAAATGGTAAAATGGTAAATGGACTGTACTTGTATAGCGCTTTTCTAGTCACAGACCACTCAAAGTGCTTTACGTGACATATCTCATTCACCCATTCGTACCCATTCACACAGCTCATTCATACGCCCGACAGGCACATCGGGAGGCAAAGTAGGGTTCATTGTCTTGCCCAAGGACACTTCCACATGTGCCGGAGTGGAATCGAACCGCCGACCTCCTGTATTAGTAGGCGACGGCTAATACAGGAGCCACAGCCCTGTATTAGTTTTCAGCCATACCCGAACAGAAATTATGAATTTATCTCAGCACTTACGCCCAAACACATACATACAAAACAGCAAACACATGTCATGTAAACATATAATGCAAACATCTCCACGGCTGCAGAACTAAAGAAAAAAAAAAGGTCATTGGTTCCAGCAATGGCTCCACTGCAACAAACATGTACTGTTAATGCATAAACACCTTGCTGGTGGAGAAGTGATAGCTTTGAATAAAAGCTGGCAGGCAGGGTGACCAAACACTGACATGACACATATTATAGAAGAAAGCACTTAAAACTGACCTTGGTAATTATATATAAATCATAGAAATGCTTCAGATTCAATCTTTATTACAGGGAATGCTGAACCAGGAAGCTGAAAAGTAAGGCAGGCTCGCATGTTAATGGGGTTCATTCAAATGCTTGATGAGGAAAATGGGAGCCAAAAAGAACAGAGTCAGATAATAATAAAAAAAAGGAATTATTTAATGATGTCTCCTCCAAATGGAAAGCAAGAGGGCGGTACTCTCTTCGACCATATGCCAGATACACAGACAGGCAGGTCGACAGTTATGAAGACAGATGAATGATGCAACGCCTTCAGCACTGAGGGAAATGAGATCAGATGTTGACAGCTAGATGGACAGACCCCTGGCATTCAAATGTTTTCTCAGATCTGCCATCACATGGTCTCTGAGCGCACACTCTCTCCAGATGCTCAAACTTGCTTGTCTGCAAATTCAGCTTCTTTTTTTCGCTCGATTACAAGTTGTACAATATTACTTAGTTTCTCATAATATGTACAGTGCAGCAGGCTGCCTAAGTTAAACGCCTCAGAAGCAATAATCTTTCTGAAGACCTGAATTATCTGGTGTCAGCCACCACTCTAAAAATCTGCAACGTATAGGCATAACTCATAATAGTCATTCAGCATATACAGGCTCTAAAGTGCTGAAGCCTAACAGAGATTATAATATATTAACCTGTTTCCAGGATTGTCACATTTCTCTCTGTACTCCCCTCGTGTGATTTACATTCATCCCATTTCCATACTGCATGCATACTCTTCTCTCCACTGAGAAAATAATGTAGACTTGTGTGTCCTGGTGTACCCTACAGTGTTTTCAAAATACAAATAGATAACCCTAAGTAAACAAAATCGAGTCTGTCATGGGAGAGCGGGCCTATGCAACACTCAGGATGCTATCATCACACAGGAGAGGGAAGCCGCTAGGTGGCAGTCGTGTCCCACTTGCCTCACATGGGAAGAAACTGTCTCCCCACTCGGACTAAATCTCCTTCTGTGCGTCGCTTGTTTGGCTTTTATTTCCTCTTGCTCGCACATACACACAAATAACCAGAACCATTTGCTCCCCACTATCTAAACTGACCAATGAATGGGGGATACGGGTGGTGGGTGGGGATGGAGGGGTGCATGAAAATTGATCAATTAATAATTGCCAGAGCAAGGAGTAAGGTGGATGCCAAGGCTCTCAGCAGGACAGAAATTGTAGAAGCCCTCGGAAGTTCATAGCAGCATGAAGACTGAGAAGGAGGAGAAACAATATTTCCTGCTTTCACTGCCTCAGTCCTGCGGCTGACGGCAAAGTCGATCCACTCGCGGAACAGTCTCAGTTGGAGAGAATAGCTTGTCAGTGGGAGGTAACCTACATAGTCCCCCCACCTTACCTCATCAATTCATTGTCTGTCCACGCTATGTGCTATTATTTTAGGTTTAAAATGATGACCGCACCGGGGCACTTTGAAGCGCGCAGACGGACGCAGCCCTGCATGCGCGTGTTGGAACGGAGTAATTTGTGACCACAGCTGAAGCAGCTCAGCACTCTGCAGTCCACAGAAGCGAAGACTACTGGACAGTCAGCACCTTGTGGATAAGAACCGCTGAAAATCTGTCATATCATGGCGAGTCTCGATAAGAAATACGTGGAGCGAGGGCGCAGGAGTCATGACTACCTTTCGTGAACTGTAACTCCCCTCCGGACAGGGGCAGATCAAGGCTCGGGGCGGAAAACGTGTTCAAATTTCGGCTTTGGTGTACAGCGAGGACTCACTTGAAGTCTGAATCTCATCAAGAGGCTCTAAAGGTTTGCGGAAGATACTGTCAGGATTTCTTGCTTTCTTTTTCTGTCTTTGCATCCCATATTAAAACGTTTTCCACTCAAATATGGAGAGAGGAGCAACCTAAAAACAGAGAGAATCTTTCCTGGCGCCAACTTTATCACTTCTCTGATCTGATAATTTATTCACAATACTGCGGGACTACTTTCATCGATATAATCAAGAGGGAAAATAAAAATGAGCGTCTTGAAACCTGCACTGGTTTCTGAAATTTAATAAGGCTTGGTGACTAAGAAATTACCTAAGGAGGACTTGGTGAAAACTTGAATTTCAAATGTAAACGAGCCGGACATTAAAAGCAACCCCACCTCTGCCACTCTGAATGGATAATGATCTGCCTCATAGTCTAAATGACAAGCTTTTCAGGATGTAGCTTATTTTTCTGAGCACTGTATGCATGAGGTCCTCCGTGCGCTCCGTGTTTTGGAAAGGTCCATTTTTCTTCTTCTTTTTTGTTAGATTGGAGAGAAAATAACTGCGTTACTTTCTGTTGACCTGGCTCGTCATTTGAAGAAAACCTGGGACCACACTGGGCATCGCTTTTCATCGGGAGAGTAATTTACAACAGTGGCACTTGTGGGTTCCTCTGTGTAATGTGCGTCCTGAAAGAAGAGGAAATATGGTATTATAGACTATGATCACTGAGTGTTAACAGCATGCGGTCTGGACTAATGTGTGGATTACGTACCACGTCTTTTGAGAGTGGGAACACAATGATTCTTAGAAGAAAGTGACACCAAGGATCCTGTAAAATCGCTCGAGAGTTGCGGATTTTTTCTCTCCCTTTTTCTCTCTTTTTTCCCCCGATGCTGTTTTTGGGAGGGAGCGGAAGAGGGACCATTCTCCACCTAAAGCAGAGATCTTCCGGACCTTGCGTCTACGTGAATAAGTAAGTTATTGTTTGTGGTGTGCAGAACTCACAGTTGGTATCTTATTCTCCTTCTCATCTAGCTATAAATAGTTTACCTCGTATTCCTGTTCCAAACGTGGTGGGGTTCGTTTTCTTCTTCTCTCTTTCATTGATAAGTGATATCAGTGATAAGAGCATTTCCAAGGTTTTGCCTTCACCAATACTGCAGCCTCTGAGTAAAATATGTCTAAACGTGCGTTGATTTAGAAGATAAGAGGGGGGTGCGCGCACTGGCACAGGTCTTCTTGCTTTCACTGTGCGTCCTTGAGTTGAGTGTATGAGCATAACGCTTTGATGGGATGAATAGAAAATTAAAAGACGAAAATGGAAGAGTGTCCATTTTCAATGGAGCAATATAAGAACAAAACATTCTTGTGAAAAAAGGGAGATAAATAGCAGCTCTCTTGTGGGGAATGCGGTTAAAGGCACCCGCAGTCCCTGCATCCAAAGGTATCAGTCCTTCCAGTTTATATGCATGCGCTCTTTTTACCATATTTAGCAGGGATGTCTAAATAACGACGTATTCGGTGGGATTTATACAACATTATACACTGAAAATGAAAATCCAAGTGTTGCCTCTTTGGCTTGCCTTTCTGACTGGTTACGGGCTAAATGACCAGACATCAGTCTACCCCCTCTCCCCTCCCCACCTCTCTTTCCCCGCGTGACTGACACAAAAGGCGCTTGTTCGCCGTCTCCGTGGTAGTCTGGGAGGGAGCTGTCCTTCGTGGTGCTGAAATTAAAATCTGCCGCCTGCCCTTTGCACCTTACAGAAGAAATAAACCCTGTAGTTTATGTCTTGAAATCTGATCGGAGTCAGTGAACTGCTGGATCTGAACCTTCTGCAGCAGGCCACAAAGCAACAGATGACACTTTCTGTTTGTGTGTTTGGAGGTGTGGTAGGGGCTCCCTACCACACCTCCAAACACACTACTAGGGGGCCAACATGAGTTCCATGTGTCAAATCACAAGGGATAATTACAGTATGCAGCTGATCTCAACTTATTCTCTGAAACAACAAGTCTAGATTTTATACACTATATACCCCTCTGATTAAAGCCAGTTTAACCATGTGTTCAAATTCAGATTTTTCTGGATCTGAACTTCACCTGCTTGAGTTTAGAAGCAGGTGAACGTTATGTGCCTGATAAACTAGAGTTGGGGGTGCAAACCAACAGAGGTGCCTCTGACTCTTCAGACAAAGAGTAAATTGCATTTCTCACCTGTAAAAGTGAGAAACATGGCGAACATAATTCATCCACTGAAAGAAAAGCCATCCATATGATGGAGTGACATCACCTTGGGGAGACAAATTAGACTGCTGATTTTATGTTTTTGCCCTGTCAGAGGCTTTAGCATGATGAATCCTTCCCACATATTCCCAAGATTGCAGTTATTTATTGGTAACTGGTGCAGTGTGATTCATGGTAATAAGCACAGTGACTATTCCTCCTCCTCCATTTAACACTCCTCAAACCCTTTCCTCCCTATGGATCTTTTCTTGGAGATGAATCGGAGATTGGGGATATCACTATATAAAGATAATCAGCATCACAGGGAAATAATTTTAAAATTGATTCTTTGTTTGGGAAAACTTTGGATTACGGTTTGTTTATTTCACTGTACTAAACTGACAACAGCTGTATCCCTTGTGTGTCCCTATTAGTCCTTCTAAGCAGTGGGAAATAGCCTGAGAGCAGGTGCAGCAGAGGAACCATGTGGGACTTCCTGCTGCTCACACAAAGCCCGTTTTCAGCTGATAATGTTGCGACTATAGACATCATTTTTATGCCCAATTTCTCCAGCCATTGTTGTCTGACTTATCTATTGAAAATCATTCTGAGCAGCCATGTCAGAAAATTAATGAACTTGTCAACTGGAAAAGGGCACTACTGCAATGAGGTACCAGGGTCTTGCAAAGCCACAGTTTTGTACGCCCATGTTCCCTTTCCACAATCCCTTTGTCGTTTTTCCCGCTCCTCTGTGTGACTCAGTTCAGATCAAGGCCAGTACTCTGTGACTTATAATAAAATGTTCATTTCTCAAATCGGATTAATCTTTGTAAAGCCCAGCTTAGGACACCATTAGCATTCATTTCTTTCACTGCTGGGAACTTGTATCAATAATGGAGCTAGCCCAATATTCTTCATCTTCGCTGGGTATAAAATCTCTCAGGGGGTTTCACTCAGTGTGAAAAGGAATAGTTACAGTGATCTGTTATCTGCTTCCATGGCTTTTGTAGTAGGATGATGGGGGTCTGAAGCGGTAGGCCAGATTGGAGCTGAACGTCCTACTGTTAGAGGTGAAATAAGCCCATTATAATATATTGGCTTCACTATTATTTCTTGGACAGGCACATTAAAACTAAACTTCTCATGTTTTTTTCTACATCAAAAAGCAATGATTCTTAAACAAGTGAATGAATCATTCTTATTTTAGGATTGGTTGCTGTGACACAAGGTTTTAGCACTGTGCCCCATTCTCTGTTAAATCCACTTAGCGGGCAAAGTATTTACTTCCATTCCCATAGTTTTACCTGTTTAGCCTATACCCAATCTCACATGAAAATGTTGGATGGATGAGTGTGTAGATTTGTGTGTGGAAGCAACAATAATGCAATTTGAAGCTGCCATCCAAACATGTTGATTGTGGAAGAAGGCAAGATGAGAGTCAACTTAAATGAACTGATCTGGTGACACTTTTGTGAGTTATCTAACAAACAGTTTTATCCCCTGATATATTCTGTCACTATCAGCTATTGTTGACGTGTTCTACAGAAGAAAGAAGAAAAAATACCTCTAACACTGCGTTATATGAAGCATGTTATTGTTTAAGGAGAGCAAAGTGGTTAAATGTGTCACTTTGTTACATTTTGTCATTGTAAATAACAAAGCATCCTTATAAAGTCTTAAGAAAGAATAAAAAAGCCTGTTGTCATCAAAGTGCTGTGCTACTGTGGGCATTCATCCGAGTATGAGGCTGTTAGATGCTTTTGTAATATAATCGGTTTTACCAACCATACACAAGCAGGCATCTTAGACACTGCACACATACACAGACAGACATGGATGATATCTGCAGAAGCCCTACTCATTAGTCATCCTTTCCTGCATGTCTGTCTGAATGTTCTGTATGGGGAAAGAACAGCTGAGCAGAGCAGGGGGACGGCCGCAGCACATTTCACCAGTCGATGGATTAATCAATTGGTGTTCCAGCTTAGCCCATCTATCTCAGGGAATAATCTGGGAGACATCATAAAAGTGCCAGTCTATCTTTCCAGAGGCCAGGGAGAATTGCTTCTGTTTTCCATTTCCACATGTGACTCTTATCGTCGGAATGGGAGTGGATGAAATAGAATATTAAGCAAAGTACGCACATAACACAGAGGTGTTAGTTTGCTTTTTTTTTTTGCTTTTTTTTCACTAGTTTGCAACTCAGTGAAGCTCAAAACATTTCTTTGGAATTCAGATTTTTAAAAGCGCCCTCCCAAGTCCATAACAATCTCTCCATTTCCTGACTTCCCTCATAGAAATCAGCTAAGAGCACTGACCTGAATTCAGGATGCATCATTACTCACCACTTGCTTTACATCACCCACCTTGACTCACTGATGGTGTGTTTTCAACTCCAATAGCTTCACCTCTTTCTCCAGAGCCAGTCTTTCTTTTCTTGACCTCCCTAGAATGTCACATGCTACTAAAATGAGAGTGACAGCAGCTGAGGCTGGACTGATGTAATGGCTCTGCTAATAACAGCTTGCTTGGGTATAAGAAAAAAATAGACACACAATCTACCTGCATTCCTCTCCCTGTGACTCACTCTCACACACAGAAATGTACGCACATTAACAATATGAGCACGGAGGAATCATTGTTCCTGCCTTTTGGGCAACGGGGCCCTATCTGTTTAATATGATACTGGCACCGGCCACTATGCTAATTCCTGCTGCTAAATTAAAAGGTTAAATGGGGTGAAAAAGGGTGGAGGGCTATCTCTCACTGCCTCGTTTAATTTTTTCCAGAATGTGCCTCATGGAGCTCTCTGTATTCAATTACTCCTCAGGAAAGAAAGTAAAGGATAGTTTAAAAATAAGAGTGAGAAAGGAGGACATTATGGAGTTTCTCTAAAGTGCTGTTTTTCAATCTTATCCTGTTGACACAGTTTATTTTTGCGGGAACTGGGCATGCTCAACACTCTGGGCTCTAAACACTCAAAGTTAAAAACATTTGAACTGGAGTGATGCCCTTCAAGCAGGTTTTTAGCGGTCGCATAGCAACAGAGCCACGGCTACTGCATCCCTAGGCAGTTTTGAGCCGCTAGCTAAAATAGAAGTTGTCGATGGACACTGGCCCTCCGTGACAACACCAGTTGGAAAATTAAAGCTCACGTTTCTGCCGGAGTTATTTGTTCCTGTCGACAAGACAAATCCTAACAACACATGCTTTTTTTAAACAGCTGTAAATGCAAGCTATGTTCAGTAGAATATACTGCTTACCTTTTAACTCACGCTGTTGTTTTTGTGATGAGTAGAACAATGCCCTGCAGCTGTAATGGATACTTGACCTGTAAGAGCTGATGGGGTTCTCCCTGCGGAGATGAAACGCTTCTTTCATTCAGTGTTTTACTCGTAACAAATTGCAAGCTTTATCTGCAAGGGGGAGTTGCAAAGATTTTGTAGATCTCTCGCCAACAAAGCGGGGATATTGTTTGACTAGTATCTGCTTAATTTTTACTAGGGAGCTTCCTCAGGTGCAGAAATGAAAATACAAGAAACCTGGAAGTAAGTGTGCATGTATCACACAAGGAAAACTTGAGCTGCCATTTTACCACATTTCTCTACAGTATCTTGTGACATATAATATTAATGTATTTCAGTGGCCTTCGTGAGTGCTTTACTGCTGAGCTTCAGTGAGCCGCAATCACAGCATGAGGAGAGGAATAGTCTCTTCATGCTGACTACAGGAGGCTCCTTATTCAAAGGAAAAGAAAAATAATTATTGAAATTTTAAAAATAGATACTTACAAACTCACAGTAAGTATAACTGGTATGTGTGGCCTCTACCATTTACGTGGCGTAACTTTGACCACTAAATGTGCTTTTGAAAAGCATATGTTACCTGTTATTAGATGCATAAGGAGTCAGAAACTGAAGTGTATAATTTCATAAAACCAAGTTTTTCATTTGTGTGTATGCAAAGGTTTGGAAGTGCATGCCTGTGCCCCCGTCTATATTGGTGCTTTCTGCAGACCCAAGGGTGCAGAATGAACGTCAGCGATCTGGACATCTGGGTTGAGCTTTGCCGTCTGTCTAACAGATTGTCTTTTTAACTTATAAGTCTGGTTGAATCACCAATCAGACAATAGTTCAACTCAGTCTGCAGCAGGAGTCCGGTCATCAGTCAAAGCCAAACATAGCACGGTCATACCCCGCCTCACACTCGCATAGTTACAGGCACTGCCGAAATACATGGATAAAGCAGCTTTGATCATTCTAGGAAAAAAATATCTTATTTCTGTAACAGAGGAATGCATCTTTGAAAACATGCCTTTTTGTTATTTTAAAAATGGGAACTGTTAAATATTAAGCTCGCACACTACTCAAAACATTAAAGAACGATCAAGTCAAGAGAGGTCCTCTGTTCTGTGCATACAAGTTTTTTCCCCTCATGAGTATTTAAGGATGAATGTGGACTTGATTTTATCTTTTAGAGCATTTTCTGAGCATAGTTTTCTTACTAGCCTCTTACTGTGTTTGTCTCTGACCTTATTGTGTCACTCATCCAGGTACCTGCATGTAAGCAAGGCGCCCTACTATGATAGTTTGATCTGACAAGGATTGACTTACACTTGATTTAATCCAAGTTGTCTCTATATAGTCTGCTGAGATACCAGTCTGCTTCACTGCTCAGGTCAGGGTCTTGTGACAGGGGCTGTCAGTCTGCTTCTGCACTGCATACTATGATAATAAAAAAAAAACTGGATAAAATTGAGATAGCTCACACATGTCTGGCTAATAGGTAATTTCCTCCATAGACAACAAGAATTAATCCTAAACAGATGCCTCCCTCGTCAAATGAAACCCTTTCCAAACACATTGTTTGTCTGGAATGAACACAGAAAGAAAAGCTTTGTTTTCATCCTGGTAGCAATTTTTCTCAGAAGCTTGAAAAGCATGTCTCTTTAGTTCTTCGAATAAGAAAAGAGAAAATACCGCAGTACAGGTTATATAAATATATTTTTAAAAGTAAATTAATACATTTTTACATAGCAGCATCTGGTACAAGCTTTAATCTTTCTCTCAGTCTAATATTTCTCATTGATGAAAACACTAAATTGAATTGATGAATTTAAAGTAGTCACAAAAAGCTTTTGTGAGGTAGCTAATCATGCTTGATGGAAAGTGTGTGTGTGCTGCACATAGTCGAATGAGTAGCCTCCTACAGTCTGTGCCAGACTCCTCTGCATTTGGCTGCAGTCCGTCTGTCACTGAGGAGAAAAAAAAAGGCTAAGCATTCAAGGCCTTGTCATATTTCATTTCACTTTAGTGGCTAAATTAACATAATTCCAACCATTGGCAGATATGTCTTAATGGAAACTGAGTAGGTACAGTTTATCAGATGCATGCAAAAACTATCCAAGTAGTGTAATGCCTCAGTAAATTAGAATTTAAAATCCAGTTGGACTTCTATTGCGTTTTAAAGGATTATTTAATGCTGACAGAGGAATGACTCAATACAGTCTAACTCAGCAATGTGTGACAGCTTTGTTGCTTAACAGTACAAATCATATAGTGTAACAATAAGTGCTTATAAACCTTAAAGTAATTTACTCTCTAGTGCACAAAATCATATGATTCTGTAGGTCCTCTAGGTTTATAACATGAATGTTTTGCATCCAAGAAAACTGCTGAAAAATGATTATACTGGTGCTTTTTAATGGCTCAAAAAAAAGCATGCATATCTTTTCGTTTGAAAGTTTTCACAGGCTCGCATTTCGCATTATTATCAACTGTCACAAATGTGATATTGCATAACTGTTAAATGTTCAAGAGTGCTTGGAAAAGTAGGCCAAGGTGGATGGTGGTTTTCAAACATTGAATGCAATAAAAACAAACCCAAGTTTAAGTCCTACCTAACTTACAGGATTTAACATGTGGTCGCAAGTATCTGGCCACATGAGCAAACATGGTTTTGGAACATTTTCATGCGATCCTCATGTAAAGAATATGTGGATTATATGTGGTTTATGCATGGGTGTACTTGTGGATGTACATGTGTGGACCACATGTGCGGCAAATGTGAAAAAATACAAGCCTCTGTGGTATTTCTGGTATATCTGTAAGCGCTGATTTTAGGGTTGTGTTTCTGATTTTTGTTTTTGATGGTGGTTATTTAGTATTAGGCTTTAGAAACCAATAACACACCACTGGCAAGCCATGTTGAAGATGCACCAGAAAACTGTAAAATTTGTACTATATCTTCCTCAACATGTTACTTTGGCCTGCAATCTCATTTTGTGGGACACTGCCAGCAGGTTTTACTGTAGGTACCTCCCTGCTTCAGCACACCTGATTCAAATAAAATCTCTCCAATGGGTTACTGTCAAGCTCTGCACAAATGACCTGCGTATTAATTTGAGTCAGGTATGTTGAACCAGAGAAACATCCATGTCAGCGGAGAACCATGGAGAACCAGAGTCTGAGATCGCAAGCTTTGGCTGGCATAAAAGTTTAATTTTTTTAATGAGTCTTCTGGTGAGATAGAATAATAAAGTACAATCATTGTTACAAAAAGGTTAGAAATTGAAATGGTTTCCAATTTTTCCAAGTTTTGTGAGCCACATGTTCTCATAAGCACTAATGAAAAATAAATTATTTGACTAAAGAAATATGAAACAATCAGAAACAGAACACTTGTTAAAAAAATAAATGATAAATTCCCAGGATTCCCAGGATGTGCTTGCAGGTGGGAAGTCAATGTGGAATCCAAGTTTTTTGCTTAATAGTGACTCTCCTCAATTACACTGACTGCACAGAGGAGGGTCACATCTGCCTGGGTACTCATCTCAGTTTTTTTTCTTATAACAAAATCCTTACAGAGTTGATTTAATCAAGCTTCAAGCTGTATCTTTTTTATGTACATTGGCCCATTGTTTCATATTCCCTAATTCCACACTCTACCCTTTGTTTATTTACACTAGATCTATTATGCTGCATTGAATACAGATATAATATTTTTAAATGTTGTTGTTTGAACATCATATAGCAGCTGTGACCTTCTCATCTAGTCTGTATTAACTGAGGAGTCCTTGATATTCCTTGTCTGACTGTGACTGTGTGGTTTGATCCCTCTCTGCTTTGGAGTCTGTCTCAGTGATATAGTGATTATGTATAGTAAGAGGGGAATGTTCCAGGCTCTATGTTGACTGCTAATTGGGCTCCAGTGTAACGACTGTGTCATATTAATAACCTAGATCCAGCTCATTGTAATATTCATGAGGTGTGAGTATTGCCTTCTCTCTCTGGGGCTTCATGGAGGAGAGATTTACAGTAGGAGTGAGTCTTTGTGAAAAAACAGAGTTTGGACGATGATGTGGATGCAAGAGTGGGTATTGGGAACATAGTTTGGTGGCCATGTACAGGCCCTTTTCAATTTATCCTTTAGTGGTCCTGAAAAGGAGAGCTCACTACCTTGTTTTCATTTAGGTTTCTCCCTTTCACACTGCTGCTGATGATATGAAAAGCCGAGGGTTAATTTAAATCAATATTTAATCTGCAGACAAGTGTTGTAGCCTATAATTGGTTCTCTTTGTGTGACCTAATGTTGAAATAGAGACATGAAAAAAATTAGGTAAGATATGTCACACAGGGGGGAGGGGGTCCTCTGACAAACCTATGTGAGAGATATATTGTTCAGGTAGAACAGTATGGACAGGTTAAAAGGTTCTTCTGTGCTTGATGAAACAGGTGGGACTCCTACGGTCACTGGCATGCAATCCTTCCTCTCCCTGCAACGGTGCTGTATTAATTTGCATAATACTAATCAGAGCATAAAAGAGACTTGGGTTCTTTCTGTTTTCATTAGCCTCATCTCTGCATCTGTTTTTATTATATAATGCTCCTATCATGTTCTAGCCATCATATCACATTTTTTATGCTCAAAGGCACAATTCTGCTGTGCCGTTTCCTATTTTGCAGTGCTGAAATGGAAAGGTGGTGTTTTGTAGCTAGAAGAGGTCATCTGAATGTGAGGTGTTCCTTACGGCTAAAACATTTAAAATCTCTTTGGTACGGAAGCAGAACAGGACCAAGTTCTTCCTATTGTTGTCTGGACAAGTTAAAGTAAATGCCCAGGCAACTGATTAGACAGGACAAGGTCTTTTGAAGGGAAAGTAAGTATCACATCCTGCAGGATTGTGAAATCCTGCCTTGACTTCTTATCACCGTGCTCTGAGAACAGTCAAACAGAAACTTTGCACTGCATTCCCATTTCTACCCGATTTTTTCCTAATTTGAAATACTGTTGTAGCTTCATGTTGGTGTTCACTCTTGAATGATGAATCTTAATGGCAGGCTACATTTGCTTGTGTGGACTAAAATGATGCATGGAAACAAAGGGTGTTCCGCTGGCTTCTGTCTTCTGTCTCTCAAAGACAAATCAGATTTTAATGAAGAATGAAAGTGGCTCTGTAGCGTCTCTGGCATTCGATCCAGCACAGTAACTTTTGTGCAGTGATGAGGCATTCATTATAAAGCTGGTTGAGAATGGCAGCTATCAATTTGTAAATGACTTGTATTCATCATATAAATTGTGCTGCAAGTGTTGGAAGCATACCCATAAATGTCAAAAATGCAAATGGTCTACTGTTGATAGCTGTGCAAACCGGGTGGGTGTGGAGGTGCCTCTTTTAACCCCTAAAAGCACGGATCTGGTTTAACCTGACAGCAGAGGATTTCATAGTATTCAGGGAAACGAGAATTGCTGGCATATTGGGGAGATATAATTTTCACAGAGCTGAAATAAGGGAACATATCTTCATGAGACTGCTCTGCCATTTTTGTACTCATTTGTTCCAACATCAAAGTGTTGACTGCATTGTGATTACAGCCTCTGTGAAGTGGACCTTAATCCATATTAATTGATGGAGCAATGCTGGAAGAAGTGAACAAGAGCTGTATTGTTTTGTATGCTGCAAAGAAAAAGTTAAGTGTGATTGTCTTTTTTAAGTGAAAGGAATATTTTCAAACAGTGCTTTCCTCTGGCTTTCATCTTTTAAAAAAATAAATAAATATATATATATATATATATATCAAAACACTTCATGCACCCTCATGGATCCACTTGTACACTTTGCTGCACCTTGGTAACCATGGTTCTTCATTTGAACAATTTAGAAAATATAATAAAAAGCTTATGAGTTTTTATTTATCTCAGGGATACATGATATATCAGCTTCAAAATCTGTTTCAGCAGATGTTGGTCATTTTTTAAATATCTGTAGCAGTCCAATAAGTAAAACTTGGCCAGTACTGACAACAGATATTAATTTGAAGCAATTTGTGTGTCGGGAGAAGGGGGGTTTGGCCATGCAGTTCTGTTGTTGACATGTGACAGTGATAGTAAGGCAGCATTGTGGGGGTTTGAATGAAACAGAGAAACAATGAAGATAGTTTTACATGTTATTGAAAGAGGATACTCAAAAAGTTGAATGCAATACTTGCAACATTGAAGTAATTTGAAGAGGATGTTGCATCAAATCATTCAACAAAACCAGTTTGATATGTCATGAAAAACCACCAACCATACTTTGGCAGGAAGCTAACCTTAAATTTAATTTAGTAGAGAATTTGACTATTAACAAAAAAACAAAACAATAAAGGTAAAAACAACCATGATGGCCATTGCAAAACAATATTAAACAACATGTGCTACTGCAATTTGTAAACATGTGAGAAGAAAAAATGAATAGAAGGAAAAACGTTTTTCAGGATTGTCCAATGTCTATTCAATTCCACCAAATAGTTTATCCATCAGTTTGTAATATGAAGGAAATCTTACGCTCAT
Source organism: Craterocephalus amniculus (assembly GCA_036024015.1). Classification (NCBI taxonomy): domain Eukaryota; kingdom Metazoa; phylum Chordata; class Actinopteri; order Atheriniformes; family Atherinidae; genus Craterocephalus; species Craterocephalus amniculus. The sequence continues at coordinate 28,487 of JAVQJG010021413.1, forward strand.
ATGTATTGAAAAGGGGGAGTTAAATTTTTTTTGTGGAACCAGTATTTTGTTTTTTCAGTTTTCTCCAACTTGGATCACTTAATGTTTTCTATAATACGGGGCATTTGCAAAGGCCCCTGCAAATTTACACTCTTTTAAAGATTGATTCACAGATTATTTATGATATTTATATTCATAATATCATGGTTAATCATTTAATTTGAACCTCTTTGAACAGTTACTTGTGGGTAATGGCTGGTGTTAAAAAAAACATTACCCATTCATGGAAGCCATTTAATGTTAATATGCAGCTTCACTTAAGATGATTTGGTTCCTGCTGCTATTTGATGCATTTTTCTATACATAGGTGAAAGTTTCTTGTACAGCTGACTGCAACCCTTGGTCTAGATATGTCCTGCAATGAAATTCTTTAACCTGTTGTTGTATTTAAACTTCCATCCATCTATCCATTTATCATATTATTTATTCTGAGTCAGGTCATGTAGACCAGTTGCCTAAGCAAAGAGGCCAAGACCTCCCTGTCTCTGAGCACTTCCTGAAAGTCCCACAGGAAGCACCAGAGGTGTTCCAAAGCCAGCCAAGAGACATAGTCCCTCTAGCGTGTCCTGGTTTTCCCCAGGGCCTACTCCCTGTTGGATGTTCTTGCTTAGCCTGCCTGGGGGATTTCCAGAAGGCCTCTTAACCAGAATACTGAGTCACCTCATCTGGTTCCTCTCGATGTGGATAAGCAGCGGTTCTATTTATCGTCATATTTTTTTTATTATAGAAGTATGATTTCTATTATTTCAGTATTTCAGTCAGCTTTGACTACACCGTACCGTACCGTCCTCTTCCGCTTATCCGGGGTCGGGTCGCGGGGGCAGCAGCCTAAGCAGGGAAACCCAGACTTCCCTCTCCACGGCCACATCAGCCAACTCATCCGGGGGGA
>JAVQJG010021432.1:0-14320 GCA_036024015.1 Craterocephalus amniculus
ATGCAACGCTGCTGCGTCTCCTGCAGACAACTTCTGGCTCCAACACGAGATGCTGCTTTATTCTCATCCAGCACCACCGCTCACAGCAGAACACGACCTCTTCTATTCTCCAGTTTCACAAATATCCCTCCACCTCCTCACCAGCAAGAGCGCAGTATCGTCCGGACAAACGTGAAAGTTCAGTTTGCAAAAAACAATAAAGAATCTTATCTTAATTATCTTATTAAAGTAACGTGCTGTCAGTAAACGTCAGTAACGGTAACGGCGTTGTAACAATGAGCGGAGTAATTAGTTAGATTACCTCGTTAATGAAAAAGTAGTGCCGTTAACTAACGGCGCTACTTCTAACGCCGTTATTCCCATCACTGCTTTTAATAGTGTGCATTTACAACTCTGGCTGCAATGCCAAAGGGCTGCAATGCCAAAAGGTTTTTTGTATCATAGATAATTAAGAAAAAAACTACGGACCAACAAAAAGAAACCGTTTCTTCTCCACGCTGTGAAATGCTCTTTTGAAGTTATTAACACAAGTCTTGGTCTTCAGATAAAAAAGAAAGAGCACACAAGGCTACTTCAATTAATTTAACTAATCAAATGTAATCAAATACGTGAACAGGAACAATGCAGCAGCACTGAGAAAGGTAATTGTACGTTTTATACGTTTTATATAAATGTTAAATACGATTTTACCCGTAAATTCAGTTTTCTTTGTACACTATCAGCAAGATTTTAATAACTGTGAAAACAGCTGAAACAAAGTGCTGTACATAAATAATTAATCAATTAACCAAAATAAATTTAAAAAAATAAATTTACAGTATTATGATCATCTTACTGATAATTGATAATGTTTAACCTATTAAATCAGTTGCTGCAGCCTGAGCTGTAACCCCTAAGCATATGGAAATAAACATGAAGACATGAAGTAAAAGTTACACAAACATTTTGGTTATAAGTTCACATACTTTAATATTTCTGCTATTTAAAACAATAAATCTGTCAAAACTCTATATTTGTGTAAACATCCTTTCACCTACCTGAGCACTATGATCATACAAGACATCTTCACAGTCATAATCAAAATAAATACAAACTGGATGTATTTTGGTAAAGTTTTAGTTCTATTCCCCCCAAAAAATCCACCACATCAACTGTGAAATCCAAATCGGCTATCTCTATTATGTCTGCATGATCTGTCAAAACATCTAATTCTGACATCCTGAGTGGCTCCGTGTAATTTGGACGTCAGGTTACATTGTCCACAGACAAATTCCTATCAGCTGAACTGACTGCAGTCTCTTTTTTCCCCCAAGGAATTGGAGCAGAGGAGCACAGGAATGAAAGGAGGGCAAGTGTGTAGGCTTACATTTGCCAGATGGTGAATCGGCTGGAGCCTTACAGCACAGAGTCAGCGTAGCTTTATAGGGTTAATCATTTTTGGACTTCATTGACGCTGTCTGCCTTTCGCCTTATGAAGCCAGTGACACTTGTTATCCAGTCATAGTTTGTTTTAGGTTTTTTATAGGATCTGTTGACATAATAGAAATATAATTTCTAGCAGCTTTAACTGTAATATTCACACCACTCATCTATAACAATGTTTTATGCACTATTTACTGAATCTATCTTATTTAATCGAATTCAAATAAACTAAATGCATCAACATATGATAAAAAGCTGCGGGGTTTATTTTCTGTGTCTTCGGTGCAACGCCTGAACATTTTTTGTAAATGTGCGTGTGTTGCTGCTGTGCCGAGGCAGTGCAGAGAGAGTGAACAGCTGGCAGGCCCACACTTGATTACGTACTGACCTGCTTTGCATTCACCTGTTAGTCAGCCAGGCCACTTGGTTCTGCTGAAGCCGAGCTGCAATTAACCTTGCTGTGAGTGCAGGGAAAGCAAGAAAGTCTTAAGTAACCTGTCGAAGGAGTTTGTCAAAATGTCATTCTACTGAAATTGTATTTTAAGAATTCATACTTTGAAGAAATAATTGGTGAGTTTTGCACATTTGCAGTCATTCTGACTACAGTTTATAATCACACGGCACAAATGTTTAACTTTCTCAAGGTTTTTAAAAGGTTGCATATAGGATCGCCTGATTGCAGATAAATGACCTTTAAAAAGCCACTTTCATATTTAAACTATGAAGAGCACAGATCCTGCAACATGCAACAGTTTCCCTATCTGCACTTCACTCCTCCACTTCACCTCCTCTCGTTTTTTCCCACCCTCCATTCCCCCTCCCTCCTCTTTTCCCACATGCCCTCTCAGCTTTTGTCTGTGTTTGGGCTGCAACTCTGAGGGGTCACTGCCAGCCCTGTCTCGCACGTGGAGCGCTGAGTGTGTTTGCGTGTGTGTGTGTGTGTGTGTGTGTGTGTGAGGCAGATGCAGGATGTGGGCAACCCGTCAGAAGGATGATAGGTATTCCCACAGCTCTCTTCCTGCTCCGTCGGGTGTGTCTTCCTCTTTGCGGCCGTGTCATGTGACTCAGGATGTGCTGGTCAGAAGGTCGCCAGCTGGCGGCTCAGAGCGAGAGTTTGAGAAGAATCTGACAGAGAAGGAAAAAAAACTTTGTAGACACAGATTGTGTACAGATTTGTGGTGGTTTAGGGGAAATGTTTAGACAGCGAAACAGCAGGTTTCATTAGACGCTCAGTGATGACAAATCCCCGCGGGTTAGTGGAGGTTTTACTGCTCGGCGGCATTTCTTAACAGCAGAAACCTTTCTGAAGCTGAGCCTGTTAGGGCTGCACCAAACTTTTTGTGGTAAAACACAGTTCACATTTGTACATAATAAAACAAAACCTGCTCAGTTCCTGTCAGATTAAAAGTAGGATAGGAGACAAAACAATAGGAACAACTAACAGACAATAAACATTTGCAACATTTATAAAGAGCTAAGATCAGTGAAGGTTCATGTCAACAAGATTGCAGGAGAGCAGCAGAACCGAGAATTCTTCTAGCTTTCACGTTGTAATTTATATCACAATATATATGGCAAGGTTAGAAATGATCGCAATGGCAGTTTTTTCTTGGCGACACGTTCTGGGCTCTGTGTGAAGAGAGAAACAAGCGTTCAGACACGAGATGCTCTCCCTTTACTTCCATCTCTTCATCACGTCTGTTTTTTATCTTTCAGGTCCCAGAACGCACAACTTCTAAGTTCTACTGTAGAGAGCTGGTGATGGGACACAAGAGGACTGCCTCCAGGTACAGTGTGACCCTCCCTGGAGATGTGTGAGGAACAGATACTTCCGCACAGCTCTGCAAAGGAGAAGGTTTCCTGCAGCTTTACATAGGAAAGAGCTCACAGCACACGGCCATCTGAGTAGCTCAGACTTCTTTATTTAGGAATCCCAGCACATAAATGCAAAGTTTACATGAGTTTTAATTCCTCTTTTAGTTAAATCCACTTGAAAATGATAGAAAATGACCAGGTAAACACTTAATTCTGAATGAATATGATCATTCTGAATTAAAAAATACTAAAACACACAAAAAAGGCTTACTTAACCCTCGCAGGTAAATCTTCACTCGACTTGAAAATCTTTGCAATGTGCAAAATAAATGTTTATATTTAGAAATTTGATGCTGCTTTAAGTAGTTTCAGAGAAGATAGAAGGTGGAATTATTAGTTTTCTATGATGGTTTTATGTTAAAAAATGGTTTTAAAGGATATAAAGATATACTGGCACTATACCATAACATCTATTAAACAGGTACTACTGGGAAAATGAGAATATGCTGGAAAAGTTGTTTTACTCAGGCAATTAAACATAAAAGGTGAAACAGGTACATTTCATGTACTAAGTTCCGATCCAAGGATTTTACTTTTAGAGGCCCGACATTTTTGTATTTAAAATCCATTTTTTATTGCCAAACTCAAACCCACATTGGGCCAAAATGGAAAACATTTAAAAATTGTTTTATCCTCCAGATAAAACAATGAACCTTTTCATTTGGACTCAATCAAGTTTTGCTTTAACGTTAATGAACAAGCAAAGCTAAATACAACAGGTAACTTAAACCAAACAAGCAAAATCACATTTCTGATTAAAAAAACACATTAACGCATTCATATCTTAAATAGAATTTAAATAAAATTGTATGCCTCTCTTCTTTTGAAGCCTTTTGATTTGAATTTCAACAATAACTTTATTCCACAGGCTGATTATAAATCTAAAAATAAAATAAACAATCAATTACTAATAACATCAATGACTGAATGTGCAACGATTCGGCTTTGGAGAGGCAGGAAAACCTTAATTATGGCTCAGTTTGCTCTGATGTGTCCAACCAGATGCCTGCATCTGATCCAGCATGCAGCTCATTAATATCTGGGCTCTGAGATGTCATGATTCCTGTCTGACCAGCCAAAACACCAGCAAAGCAGGCTGGGACGTGGAGTATCAGCAGCTCATGTGCTGAATAATACCGGTGGACCAGTTATAGTATCACCTCGTTATGCCAAATAAAATTACACTGAGGGCCAAATTTGGCCCGCGGGCCAGAGTTTGACACCTATGACTTAGGATTTTACTAACATTTAAAACAAAAACAAACTACTAATACTAAACTCATCATATGCATCCGTTAATTAAAGCAGTTTAAACTCTTTTATTTAAGCACGCCTGCCCCCTACAGGCTGTTCTAACATTATTCAGCAGGATTACACCAGTTTTTCATGTAATTAGAGAGCAGTGGAGCATTACAACTCCCAGTTACTTCCTGCCTCTGCCAGTACCTACATGCTGGTCCGACTAGGAGCAGCACGTACACGATGGTAGTTTAACATCATCACAATTTAATATAGCTGCATGTCCTTTAAAACGGATCAGAAAGCAAAATAATAACGCGAGTGTGTGGCTGAATGTGCGTTCATTGTCGGGTATCTGTGGTATTTGTGGCGGGACAACGGGGTTCTTTATCACACTGTTAATCTCATTCTTTTTATCAGTCTGTTTACATTTAGCGTGAGAGCAGCTGTTCATGCCGGGCTGGGGTGACTGGGTTTGGATGAGATGGAAATAATGGGGAGGAAATCTGCAGATAAGGACACAGAAGTGTCATTTTCATCAATCTTCTCCCCCTCCTCTCTTTTTGTAATTTTCCCTTCTGTGTGTTTTTCTCCATCTAGTGGCAGCCCTGTGTCTGCAGTGGATAAGAGTGGAAGGTCTGCGTCTCACGGAGGCAGCAACCACCCAGGTCTGTGCAAACTGAAGATTTCTTTTACAAACTCAAATTTCTTTTGTTTCGCTTCCTTCTGGATTATAATAAGATAACACAAGCTTTGAATTTAACAAAGAGTATTCCAGCATATACAGGTGTATCCAGACAAACCCACACTACCCGTTACTGTGTCTATGATGCAGATTAGAAATGATTTTATTATAAATAACCATATTTGAGTGTAATCTGAGTCGATGTGTAAAAGCACTGCAACAGGAAAATGGTTTGCAGCCTCTGTTGAACATCAGCAGCTATCAAAGCTGAAGTTTCCCATTTAAATGACTTTTCTCTCTTTTTCTGCCCCGCCGGATGCTTTCGGCATGTGAAGGAAAAACAGGACTTTTCCTGTTTAGTGCAGTAAACAATCTTAGTGCTCAGCTTGCAAGAGAAGCAGCAGAAAGGAGCGAAACTGGAATCACTTCTTCTCTCAGGGCGTGTTCTATAGAGTTGATCTCAGATTTGTTACACGAAGAAGCCTGAAGTTAAACAGCTGAATATCAGAGCATGCAGGGTTAAAAACTGTTTCAGTGCTGAAGTGATTTTCACTTTTTACTAGGCGGAGCTGCAGCTCTGAAACTGAAATGGAAATTAAACAGAAATGCAACTATTTCAGCCTTCATTAACCAGGACTGCAAAGAAGTTTAATATCATAAATATTATCAGCATTAAAATGTAATCTCAGAAATAATCTGTATCTGTTTTTACTGTTTTAATGACACAACATGCACACATGATCTATCGAACTTTTCTAACTCAAAATGTCAGAAATGGAGAGATTTTTGTTTTTTTTTGTAAAAAAGTCACGCACTAACTCACTTTGGCTATAAAGTGAGTTAGTGCATGATTTGTGATATTACCTGAAAATATTCAGTTTTTCTTTTGTTTTTTGTTTTTTCTTCCGGGGGGGTCCCACATCATATCAGTATCAGACATTAAGAGTTAAAAAAGCAAATAAATAAACTTTTTCCTCGCCAGAGTCGATCAAATCTGCTAATGTTTGAAGAGCCACTGAGAAAGTCGTGTTTGGAGTCTGTAAACTCTGGATGCATCAAATGAAAGAACAGAACCTAAACTTTGAACATAAAAAATATGAGTTTCTGTCCTTAATCAGTATTGAGAAATCATCCATTGAATATCGGCCATTTTTGTAAAAAACATTTTAGATCAAAAAACGGAGAAAGCAGCTCTTTTATGAATGTTGTAGCATCGTTGCTGCTGTATCATCGTTACTGGAAACTCAGCTCCAGCTTTTCCGATCTTCTCTTCTATAAAACACGTTGGCATCAAACTCAAACTGAGCCGATTATTTTCCTACATAAGAGAATTGATGAGTTTAGTTTCATGTTTTCTATCAGAATAAAATGATTGTGAGGGTTTGCAGGTCATTGTTTTTATTTACAACCTGAATGTGTGACGTTTTCGGGGATTTCTGTGACTCAGTGGTTCATGTGAATTATTTATAGTTGTTGTGTTTCTGACTTTAACGTGTTTCTTTCAGGCTACTTCAGGCTGGAAAGTCCTCTCCTGCAGCACCGCCGGCTGCAGCAGCAGATGGCAGAAAACTCCACCAGCGGTCACGCACAGGTACGTTTCTCTTCCTCTTTCCGCTTAACACAGTCTTCAAACATTTCAGAGTCTCCCTACGTGCACCTCAGACTGCGTGTCGGGCTGGAAATCACAAGTTTGATCACAACATGTTGATTCAGTGTTTCATAAGTTCTGCAACGATCTTGTTTCCATTCAGTTTCACTCAGAAGCCGCGACCGATAAGAGCGATAAGCTAAATTTTCTGGATCATGGCTGATGTATTCAGATAAAAGCAGGAAAAGACAGAACAGGAACAGGTTTATGTCAGGTCATACTGACGCTGTGCTTTAACCCTTTAACACCTGCATTAATGTTTATGTACATAAAAACAGCATGTATGCAGGAAGACACGCCTTTTCACCAGCCGTCCCAGAACCTGCCTGCATGGCCCAGCCAACCACTCTGACAAAAGAGTGACGGAATTCCTACTGTAGTCTGGACCATGAATGCAGCATGGTGATGTCTACCCATGATGCAGCGTCTCGTGTGTCTGGAAACAGTGATAGCAGTGTTAGCGTGATGCTAACATGTCCTTCTCCCTAAAATGTAACATTTATGCCACAAACTGTAGATTTGACCTCGCCTGGATTAACAAATGTTTGTTTTATTCAGTGTGAAACCAACATGTTTCATTAGCAATGAGTTCATGGCGGCGTTTAAGATTCCCAACATCAGACTTTCCCTACAAACATCCTGAATCTCTGGTTCCCAAACGTTTTGAGCCTCGACCCCCAAGAAGACATTTACTGGTGATGGTGACCCTACTTTCCATGATGAAAATGATTAATTGTATATGAAACGGGTCGTCCTGCAGGATCCTCTAAATATCAGGCTATCATCATAAATAAAGATTCATGTGTTAAAGAATTAAAATTTATCTCTTTGTTAATGGTTTCACTTTGACAGCAATGATGAAAATCCCACATTTATTTGATAAATACAGGTTTTATGTTTTTGACCATTATCTGGCGACCCCCTGAAATGGTCCTGTTACCCACATGTGGGTCCCGACCCACAGTTTGGGAACCCCTGTCCTGAACGGTCCCAGGAATTGGCTGCAACAGTACAACCATAGCACGGTCCCACCGGCGCAGGAGGGGAAAGAAGAAGAGGCCATTTACAGTGAAAGACGCGTCGTGATGATTGATAACAGGATTAAAAAATTTCTGGTCCAGCTGAAGATGCAACCCAGTAGCACTGCAGTCACAGAAATTAAGTTTAAAAAGTCCAGAAGTGGTTTGTAGCTGATTAATGACACCAGGGGTCATTGATCAGATTATTCATTTCATTCCCTAAAGGACCGCTGTCATGCAGACACCATAGAATACCATCCATGCCGTCTTTATCGAAGCCAACGGCTCTAAACATCAGCAGCTTCAGCTGAACGAAGGCTTCCCCACCAAATGTAATAGTCCTTTTCATGAGTCTAACTCCTCCTCCTCCGGTGTCATGCAGGGTCTGAAACCTGCAGCGGTGCGGCGGAACAAGGCCACGGAGTATTCCTCCTCCAGCGACGAGGTCGGCAGCAGCGACGATGAGGAAGGAAACAGGTGAACTCTTCATCCTGATGTGCGGCGCTCATGTTCAGGACCGTTAAACTTCCACGGATGGGTTGAGGAACTCAGTCGTTACGAAATACGACTCCTTTGATTAAGAAATGTGCAAGTTGTGACACAAATACCGAGAAGATTAAGCAAAAAGAAAAAAAAAGTGGGTGAAAGGTTTGTGTTGCAGTCTGACCAGTAAAATCTGCTCCTCCAGGTCTGAGCTGTCCAACGGGAAAGGGAAACACTTCAGAGGCGTCCCAGACGGCATCGTCCTGCAGCCGCACCACAACCTCAACCAGGTGCCTCCCCCACGGATCAGTGTCCCCCCCAGCAGACAGATCAGCCCCCCCCTGTAGGAAATAACCGGGCCCTTTGTGTTTGCAGATCTCCCGGCTCGGTCCGGACGATGCCTACCTGCTTCCCGACCTCCTGCAGAAGATCTCCTCCTCCAGTCCCACGCACATCGCTCTGAGCCAGCAGCGAGCGCGGGAGCTCAGCTACTCCATGTCGCCCACGGCCCCCGGCTCCCCCACGCTGCAGGACCTGCATGTGAGCTCACTTTTAACCCCAAACCCTACGCCGGTTACAGGCGGGTCTGTCCCGTCGCCACGGGACTCAGGCTCCAGATCAGAGATCAGCTCTGTTACTGTCTATTCCAGCTATAGATAATTATCTATCTATAGTATCTATCTATCTGTATATAGCTTTTTGAGCCACTAAGATGACATTTATTGGTGTTTGTGACCCTCCTTTCCACGATGAAAGTTAATAATTTTATATCAGACGGGTTATGCTGGAGGAGCCTCTACTCTACATATAAGGCTTGAAAATGGTCTGTCTTCATAAAGGAACATTAATGTGGATTTAAACATTAATGTGTTGAGTAATTAATGTGTTACTTTTAGGTTTATCTCTTCATTAATGGTATAATTTTGAAAGCAGTGATAAAAACCCATTTTTATTTGATAAATATAGGTTTTATATTTCTCACAATTATCTGGCGACCCCCTGAAATGATCTTGCGACCCACATGTGGGACCCAACCCACAGTTTGGGAACCCCTGATCGATCGATCGATCGATCTATCTATCTATCTATCTATCGATCTATCTATCTATCTATCGATCTATCGATCTATCGATCGATCGATCGATCTATCGATCTATCGATCTATCGATCTATCTATCTATCTATCTATCTATCTATCTATCTATCTATCTATCTATCTATAATAAAGTTTGGTCCCATTTCTTTCTTAACCTGGTTTTCATTCACTGCAGCAGAAAAAACGAACATTAAAGGATGAGAGCGGGCTGGAGAGGCATTGGACCTTTATTTGTAGCACGTTTTATGTACGAGACACCTCCAGATGCTTTACATAACGCACACATATGTTTGAGTGGAGAGCAGAGCAGCCCTGCAGCTGTTCTCCCGAGAAGCGGCTGCATCAGGGGCTCTGGTCCAGCAGAGGGAGACGTGGCCTAAAGTTAGGCTCCTGTCTCTCATCACAGCTGAATTTGTTCCTTTTTTCTGTATTTTTCCTGTATGTGTAAGGCAAATAAAAGTGTGTTATCGCTGTGCTCGTCAGGCTTTGAGCAGCCCCACTGGGAAAAGCCCGTCTTCCTCCTCTTCCTCCTTCCTGTCCTTCATTGATCCGAGGCTGATCCCCATATCGTCGCCGCCTCAGAGCCCCAGTGAGTTCTTCCATCTGACCCGGATTCTTCCTCCAGTTTGTTCTCAGTCTCTATCAGAAGCAGCACAACATCAGCTTTTTACTTACTTAAATGGACATTTGCTGTTTTCATTGAGTTGCCCGGTGTTTTCGTGCCTTTTTTGCAGCGGGCAGTAAGGGTGAACCAATCATAAGAGAGAACCACAGGAAGGGCTCGGTGGTGAACGTGAACCCGACCAACATCCGTCCGCAGAGCGACACGCCGGAGATCCGCAAGTACAAGAAGAAGTTCACGGCGGAGGTCCTGTGTGCGGGCCTGTGGGGTGGGTAGCCTCGCGCACACACCGTGCATCACGCCGATGGGGCTTCCTCTATTTACCGCAGCAACTTCCTGTGATGTGACGCAGGGGTGAATCTGCTGGTGGGGACAGAAAACGGGCTGTGGCTGCTGGATCGCAGCGGTCAGGGCAAAGTCTACTCGCTCATCAGCAGGCGGCGGTTCCAGCAGATGGACGTGCTGGAGGGACTCAATGTCCTCATCACCACATCAGGTACCTGCATGAAACGGGCCAATGGCTGTCCCAGAGTCACATAACCGTTAAGCCTTTAGATCAGGGCTGCTCAGTCCTGGGATCCTTCAGATTCAGCAGGGCGGATATGCTGAACAGCTCCAGGTGTAAAATATAATCAAACTCCAATTTTGGATCCTTTTTGAAGTTTTTTCCTCACTTTTCTGCTATTTCTCACTTTCAATATCAATTTCTATTAATGCAAGTAACCAAAAACACTTACATTTACTGTTTTAGTACTGTTTTTTGAACCATATATAAATCCGGCAAATCTGAATTTTTCATATTATGTTCATATTTTTATAGAATCTCCTGGAGAAATGTGTGAGCAATACGTAGGAGTAGGGGTGGGCGATGTTATCGAAAATTTGCTGATACCAAGATTTACAACGATTTGATATATTTTATGCCCAATTTGATATCGTTGCCCAGTCAATGCTTATTGGTCCCAGTATGAATGAATTCATATGAAATATTTTGCAAAAACTCTGATTCCCAGCATGTACAGAGCAGAGAGCGGCACAGTGGACCCCTCATCAGTCTGATATTACATCAGTGGCAAATAGAAATCATGCACCATAGTGCTGTTATCGTCCGTTTATCGTTATCGAGATGAACTGATCAGTATATCATGATATTGATTTGAGGCCATATCACCCAGCCCTAGTTAGGAGCAACAACCTGCAGCTTATTCTCCTCCTCTAACCTGGAGTGGGAACTTATATTTCTAGTATTGCTTTTCTATTTTATTTTGACTTTAAACAACGTGTCAAACGTGTCCGTTTGACCGAACACCAGCCTTCAAACACGACCAGTAAGTCTCACGCTTAGCGACAGAGGCTGAACCTTTTTTGGGGACGGACTGGACTATGCTGTGCTGGCCGAGTCATGAGTTGGACCGCATGGAAGCTGGTTCTGGGCCACATGTGGCCCGCGGGCCACCAGTTGAAGAGCCCTGATGTAGATTTAACTTTATTATGAATGAATGATCGTATCTGTAAGTTTTCATTTATATCACACAGATTTAAATTAGGCAGGTTAGGGCTGTTTACAATAAAATTATGTTATTTATGAAGCACCTTTCAGGCCAGGGCAACTCCAAGCAAATTAAAAACAGTAAGAACACAAGCATCATAATTTCTTTCATACTCGAATGTTAGACAAAAGTTATCCACCCAAATCTTCACTAACATAAATGTTTGTCTCTAGTGTGTAGAATGTAGATGTATATATATATGATAAATGAAATAAACATGTACATCTGGCGTGACACTGCAGGTTCATTCCTGTTGCGAAATACCAGATATAAAAAAAACTGGAGTGAGCGTAAACATTCGTCCACCGCCCACAAGTCACCGCTGTGAGCCTCACTGAGCCTCATTTTCCACTCGGTGTGTTTACGAAAGATCTCCTCATGCAAATAAAGCTGCTCGTTGAGTACCGATAGTCTGCATAAAGCTCGGTCTTGGTTAACAGTTGAGGACATTTTATTGCATAATAAACCCAAAACTCTTAGGTCAGAGGTAAACACAGCCATATTACACGCAGGATGTTGTAGTCCTGCTTTTAGAGCCCATGCTGTGCAGGGAACTGTTGTCTTTTCAGGCATCATATCACCAGGATGATGGTCTGGATGCTGAGTCATGTCCTCCTCATTTAAATGCTTCGTTTTCAGCTGGTTCCAACGTATTCCTGCTGAATTCATCTTAAACACAGACTCACATGGGATGTGCAGTTTTTTCCAGAATTATGGTTCCTGTGCCTTTTCCAAAAGGTAAAAAAAAGCAAAATCACAAAAATATGCAATATCAAACAATAGCAATTTGAATCATATTGGCACAGAAAGAAGGAAAGCGTCTCGTTGTAGCCTTTATGCCAGGGTATCACTCCTAATTTCCTAAGAGCAAAGATTGATTTGATTAATATTGATTCATTTTCAGAAATTCATGTCACATCAATTTTTCTTGAATACTAGACATTCACAGATGGCAATTTTTATGAAACGCTGAAGCAACCTTTCAACAGTGTGTATTCTTTATACTTAATATTCAAGTTCATTGTTTCCAACTGGCTTATTTTGTGGAATATTTATTTTCTAAATTTAAATACCCTAACACATAGAGAGGAAAGGAATGTTTCCAACCTGGATTTAAAAGTTTCTACATTTGGTTAGAGTTTAGTCTCTACTTGCAGTTTGTTCCACTTGTTTGCAGCATAATAGCTGAGAGCTGCTTCTCTAAACATACCACAGAAAAATAAACTACTTAAACTTTCTTTTAAACTACCTTACTACAGTAGAAAGAATGGCCAAATAAAAACTAAGCTTTTTTTCTATAAAAACAATCAATTTTGGCATTTTATGAAGCAATTATTTATTTTTTATTCTTAAATCGATTTTAATCGATTAATCGATTTTTTTTTAAACCCAGCCCTAGTAGCCGTAGTGAGTAGATAAATCTCCAAACATCAGAGAATCACACCGAGGCAGAAGTGACCTGAAACAGTCACACAAGCATTTCCTGCAGTCTTTAAACTACGGCGTCCAGTTTAGTTCAAATGTGCACAAATAAAAGCTCAAATAAAAGCTGGGAGTCATACCTGCGTCCCCAAGAATCTCAGATTTCTCATGTAGATAATTTTACAGAAAAATATTCCATATTTCCAAACAGCCAACAGGAGGTTTGAAAAGAAACTGTAATGAAAGAAAAGCAGTCAGGTTAGTTTTTGCTGACTGCAGGGATCACCAGATGTGCTGAGCTGCTCATAGAAGCTGAATTCACCTCCAGTCTGCTCTGTTCCTGTTCAGGTAAGAAGAACAAGCTGCGTCTGTACTACCTGTCCTGGCTGAGGAACAAGATTCTCCACAACGACCCAGAGGTGGAAAAGAGGCAGGGCTGGACCTCCGTAGGCGACCTGGAGGGTTGTGTTCACTACAAAGTGGGTAAGTGGAAACGCACCGATCGGTGATCATTTCACATGTGAGCCAGAACTGTCGTTATGGGGATGAACGTGTTCGCTCGTGTGTTCTCAGTGCGTTACGAGAAGATCAAGTTCCTGGTGATCGCTTTGAAGAACGCTGTGGAGGTTTACGCCTGGGCCCCGAAGCCTTACCACAAGTTCATGGCCTTCAAGGTTGGTACCAAAACCACAACCTGCAGCTTTCTGAATTAATTTTTTTATATCAAAAGAATCCAAGACTCTCATTTAAAAGAGCTGAAATGATCTTTTTGTGGTCAGTCACAATAAGTGTCTTTATGTCTGTCTCACTAAAACACAAATCATTGGATGTAACCCAAAGTAAAAAAGCTGAGCTGAGAGAAAAACAAGGAAAGATGTAATATGACACATAGTTACATCACATCACAGACTAGAAACAGGATAAATTAAATGTGCATGTCACATATAGCTGATAAATTCAAAAAATTAATTTAAAATTCTTCAAGCTAAATGAAATAAGTTTAAATAAAAGCTAGGTTAAAAACATGAGTTAAGTTTAGTTTCATAACATGAACATTTCGTTCTGTCTTCAGCAGAGATGTTCATGAATTATTGGCCATATGCAAGAGATGTTCCCTTTAACCACGCCGTCCCTTTAACCCTTTAACCGCGCCGTCCCTTTAACCACGCCGTCCCTTTAACCCTTTAACCGCGCCGTCCCTTTAACCGCGCCGTCCCTTTAACCCTTTAACCGCGCCGTCCCTTTAACCACGCCGTCCC
>JAVQJG010021441.1:0-10582 GCA_036024015.1 Craterocephalus amniculus
ATAGATAGATAGATAGATAGATAGATAGATAGATAGATAGATAGATAGATAGATAGATAGATAGATAGATGATGTTTAAGAGTTTGCTGAAACAAAATCATGGTCAGGAATCAGAAGCAGGCTGTGATACTGTGAAGGATAGTCTCTGATTTCCATCTAAAGCACACATGACCTCATTTGGACTGGAAGTGAAATGACATGTTGCTAATGCATCCATCACAGCATTAATCCTACAGGATTAATTTGATGTAATCCATAATAATCTCTTTAGATTTTCCCTACAACGTATTGCCGTTTTATTTCCTTGGCTGCAGACTCACCATTCCTGATCTTGGATGTATACAGGAAAAACACAAACTCTCTAACATGCACACCACAGCCAGCAGCTCCAGCATTGTCTGGTTGCTTGGCAACTGTTGGCGTGGCGTGGTTGCTAGGGCCGTGTGGGAGGAGGGGGGGGGCTGATGCTGCTCTGATTTCCAGCTGAATTGAAGCAGTCAGTAGGGAGAAGCCCCCCTCTTCCAGTCGACACACACAAGGCTCTATTGAACAATAGAGCTGTGCCAGTGGGCCTTAGGCTAGTCAGACAAGCCCTTGTTCAGGGTCACACCGTGTTCATCCCACAGTCCTCCATGACTAATTAACTTACAGCGAGGAGTGTCGTTAGCACATTTGATGATGCGTCCATCACCGGCACAGCCCTGGAATTTACATCGATGTGAGGTGGATTTCTGGCAGCTTGCCATGTTGCTGCATTCAAAACACATGCTGAAGAAAAAGGGAAAGTGAGGTGGAGTCGCTGCTGGTGCTGCTGAGCACAGCTTGCGCAGTCAAAACACAGCTGAACTGCTGGACTTTGTGAAAAATATTTGCCGGCTGTAACACGGATATGTGAAAACTGAAACTCCAAGATCATCACTCGCAAGAATGCTGATCTTGTGGCTTTACACAGAAGATTGCAAGTTTGAAATAAAGCTAACATGTACTACTATTGCAAAGTGATACAATTATCAGGTTGGACATAAAAGATAAACAGATTAAAATAGAATAAAGATGCTAACAAACATAACAAGAACAGGATTTTTTATTAATATTTTGTAATACCATATATAATGCAATTGCATATCTTTGGCGAAAATAAATCTTATAAACATTTTATCAACAGAGGTTAGCATACAAAAACCAAAAGGTGTGTCAGTCCAATAGACATGGCAGACAACAGACAAAGTGATACTGGGTTGGCAGCTTTGTCAAATGCAAGAATTATTACACCCAAAGGAACTGCAAGGAAATAAAAATAAAAATAGATCACATAATCAATATTAGCTGTTGAGCAATGAAGCAACTAGTTGGGATTTTTTTAGTTGTGTAAGTCCTGGGACCCCAAATTGATCAGGTACCTTGTCCAAACATCAACTCTTTCACTTTGAGATCAACATATCTTACTTTTGCAAGTGCTACAGAAAGAATGAGTGAGAGCTTTCCTCTGCTAGTCTTTCCATAATTTCACTGCAGTTGTCGCTATAATCAAATGTAGGTCTGACGGCACACAGCAGCTGCCTAAGAACTGAGTCAATCTGATCCAGTTTACAGTGATAATCCAAACATTTCAGCAATGACAGGCAGTACTTTCTTCTCTTTTTTTCCCCAAAGGATCTAATCTGTGATGAGACTCACAGCTAATATTTAATTTCCCACTATTTGAGTCATAATACCTAAACATAAACCATCCATGAGGCAAATGTAAAAATGATTCAAATGGCCTCATAAAACTTTTTTTGGGAGTACAGAGGGACAGCATTAGCTTCCACTCCCGTACCCCAGCTGTACAGCAGTTTTGGCAACGAAAAAGTTTTCCGGATCAATGTTAATTAACTGTCTTCTATCCAGCCTAAAAAAAAAAAAGAGCCAAAAACAAAGACATCAAGGAAGTCTGGCAGTCATGGTTAAAGTGGGGGAGGGGAACCCGCGCAAAACACAAGAAACATTGGCAAAATACTTAATCACTGTAACAAGAAAAAAAGTGTATTTCTGTAAAATAAACAAATAAAAAAACACTCCATAAGAGGAGTTCACAAAGGAAAATAAACATGCCTAGCCATTTGTTTCACATGACTAGCATTTGATAGAGTATGCATTCAAAAATCTCATAAATTAAAATTATAAATAAGATGATGATTGATGAACAACAATTTGTTCATTTTTTCACAGCTAAAAAAACCAGTGTATGCGAGTATCAGCTCTGAGAACTGCAGCTTATTCTACAATCAACAGTTCCCACTCTAAAGTGATCAAAACAAACCAAAACATTTGTAAAGTCACTGTACTGAATAGCTGTCTCCCAATCATTAAGAAATAGGATAACAACAAAAAACTCTACTACTTTATGGCAGCAGGGGAACATAATGACCAATGGTCCAGTTTTACATCAGTGGCACAGCAAACGTTTGGCACTGGCTGTCCATGCTATACTAACCGTCACAGTGACACTACTACTGTTGGAGGACATATTCTAATATTCGGTTGATCACCTCGTGCTTGTCTACGCTGCTTTGTATTTCATGCTGAGAGTGTGTGGCTCATCTAAAAGATCAAATGTCTATTGTGGTTATCCACAAGTGGTTCTCAACTTCCCTTCATGCAATCAGCTGACAATAAATACTCGATTTTGCAGTTTTAGAACAGAATGTGTACTTCCTTATTTTGTTGTAAGGGGGAAGAGCGGCAAACACAGCCAGAACTGAGGTCAGGACGCAAGTGGATTTTTCTCAAGTCAACTGTCCCATTCTTCATCTTATGGTGGATTTGTACAAACTTTAAACCATAAAAGAAACATTTGCTTGAAAGAAGTGCTCTAACTTTGCCAAATGTAGATCAAATGTATAAATCTCTCTCTTATTTTCGAATATAGAAAAAAAAAAACAAGGAAAAAGATGGATATAGACAACCTGCACACTCAAATTATGGTGCAAGACAACTGGGTTAATCCACCATCCACCTCCGTTTCTCATTTTTAACTGGGAGCGAAGCAAATTAACGCACAGCCCCACAGCAGAAAGATCTGTCATTCCACATGCCCATCATATTCACTGGAGCCATATTTGTAAGAAAAGTGACTATTTCAAGCTATTCCTTGTGACTTTCATCTCAGCTTTAGGTTGAAGTTCACATGCACTACGATACACACACACTAAATTAAAATCTATGGAGGATAACCTATGAACAGATAGCAAACATCTGTCAGATGTCCACTTTGCATAGGTTGGCACGAAACAGGAAAATATGTTTTGCGTCTGCACAATAAAGGTAAATAAAAAAACAACAACACGCTGGTGAATAAAAGGGATTAACAGGATAGGCAATGGAATTGCAGCAAAAGAAAGAAAAAAAAACAAAAAACAAACCCAGCTTGTACTGTAATGGCTGCACAAAACCGAGCGAAGTACTATAGCTAACTTTGCAACTCAATTTGGCAGTGGCAGAGTAATACTATTTCCTCATCTTGCTAATCCTGAAATAGAGCCAGGGCTCATGTGTAGTAAGTGTATCACACAACAAGATCATAATACTACTCCATTCATTCTCTTAATTGTAAAGTTTAACTAGCATACTTGACTCTGAAAAAAAAACGCCACCATGGAATAATGTCAAAAAGTTAAGGTTAAGGATTAATTATTGCATCTCTTACAAGAGGATTGAAAATAGTGGCTTTTTTCTGTAGCACAAAAAGGAGAAACTGATAACACCAGGAGGTTAGATTTTGTCTGTTACAAACATGCACTCATTCGCTTCATAAATAGATTCACTTGGAAGAGGATACAGGTTTGAGGAGGAAGCATGCAACGTTTTGAGTTATAAAACCTTCAGCTTTTTTTTTTTCCCCATTTTTGTCTTTAAGAGAAAAAAAAATCTTGAATCACAATCTTCTAATCCGACAGAAGCAGGCAGGTCATTTTGGATAGGTATCTTCATGGTTCTCCATAGCCCCCTCCCACCCCCCTAAGTTACTCTATATGGCTTTGTTCTCCTGTGTGAACGATACTATTGCCATTTGTTTTGTTGGACAAAGATATTCCCAGACAAAAAAAAAGGCTCAAAATGGCCAGTGAACGATCAGGTAAGGAGAAGGAGGCACACTGGGATACACGATCAGGGGTCAAAGGTTACGGTTCACAGGGTCCGGAGGAAAAGGGGGACTTCATTTCCTGTTCAGTTTTGTGCTCTTGACAGTGCGTTTGGAGCCCTCCGTGCAGCTGCGTATACCAGCGAGGTGCAGCAAAGAGCCGGCGGCTTCCTTCAGCTCCTCGTCCAGCTCCGGTTTCACCTCGCGTCGCGCTCTCTTGCTAATGGGCCACTTGATGGCGGCCGGACGTCGTGATGTTTGCTGGGTGCCCCTCTCGTCCCAGAGGTCGGAGTCTTCGTCGCTGTGAAATCCCTCGCTCCCGGCGCGGCGGGACTGCCTGCTTTCGCAGCCGCCTTCGTCAAGGGAAGAAAGAGACGAGGAGGAGGAACGGGAGGAACAGCGCTGCAGAGCTGCGCTGCTGTAGTTGTGGTCCTGCTTTGGATCGCTGCTAACCAGGACAGAGTCGGGTCGGGAGAGGTCCAGCGGGCCGTCAGAATTGCCTGAAGAGAACAGAATGAATTCAAGTCTTTGAACGTTCAATTTCATTATTTTTGTAACAGGAATATACTGCAACTCAATGTCGGTCATGTAAAAACTCTTCTGGTTGAGAAATAGGGTTACTGACAATGAGGAACTGTTATTGTGACTTGCTGAACAAGAAAAAGGAGCAGTCAGATACTATAACACACACAATATACCTTCAGCTACTTTTGTTTACAAAAATAAAAGCAGAACAAAGATTTGTATAAGCCTGACAGGAAAACCCCCACTTTAAAAACCATGTGCTACATGCACAAGAAAGCAGAATTAGACATCAAATAATGGTGAAAAGCTTATCATACTACCTGCAGCGCGTTAAATAGAGAGAAGGCTAATTTATCAATGTTTACTAAATAATGATATTCACAAGTGAGCTTAAAAAGTGAGTTTAGTTATAAGAAAAATCTGACTTTTATTTACTCAAATTCGCCACACTGCAAGGTCATTTTAAAGATTTAACATTTACAAGATATGTATCAGTAAATGCTTCTAGCCATGAAACAATCTGGCACATAACCCTCCAAAACAGTGAATTACAGATTGGAACCCTTTTATCTGTACCGATTAAACAAATATGTACTCCTAGGCAGATTTTACTTCCTATTAAAGGAATAGCCAGGGTTTTCTTCTAGGCTGAATCAAAAAGCTTGAATCAGAAGGATTAATATCTACAGGAAACATTACACACAACCACATACAAGTCTTTTTTTTAATACTTTCCAATGCAAAAGCCATAATTTTGCTTTAAATATATGTGACATATAAAAAGCACACAAAATAAAAAGGAAAAAAAGGCAATGACAGGGCGGTATGTCAGAGGTAGGAGACGAAGAGCTAAAAGAAAGAATGGCTGCTTGTGCATTCTCTTACATGGGTCAACGTGGTGCCCGGGGGCAGAGTTTAAGAGCATCATGGCAGTGGCAGCATCAATGTCAGACTCTGGAAGAGGAGAGAACATGCATGATGATCAGTCCTAAAAGTATGAAAGCATGGTAGCATGGTATCTCTTCTAGGACTGGGTGGCCTGGATTCTTTTTGCCCAATTGATGCTCGAAGAATGGGCTAGATTTCCGGGGGATTCACAGAAACAAACCAGAGGGTAAATTTAAGCCACTGATAGCAAGAGAGCATCCAATCTCTCCAGACCTGACAAAGTGTCTGAAAGCCTCATAGCTCACCTCTAGAGCTCTAAATTATTAATGATTATAGTGAGACTGAGTGCTCAACACTGAGCACCAGCAGAACCTCTGCCTGTTGTCAAGGTTACAACTTCAAGAAGCAAGAGGGGGATGCGGGGGGGAGTTTGAGACATCAACTGCGACGGAGAGTTCTCAACATTATGGTCTACATGAGGCATCAATGACTTGAAAGCAAAAAATCAAACAAAGAGCTGAGGACAAAAATGATGCTGAATGTTTCGGGACTGAAATGTGTAAAGGCAACATAATAAAAATACTGCACACACACACACACACACAACTGCACTTTATAAATCTTCAGGTTCTCGCCGAGCAGGCGGCCTTTAATGTGCATCAGCAAAGTCACAAACATATCGTTTTTCTCCGGTCTCACCTTTGAAGGAGCATCCTTGTAGAAAGAGATGACGAGGGGGTGAGGAGGCACTGCAGACAGCAAATAAAGACATGGAGGGTCAGATTTTACGGGTTGAGAGGAGATTTTTCAGAAAGTGATACTTGAACTCAGAGTGTTGAGTTTTCTGAAAGAAGCTGATACTGAATACTTAAAATGCACAAAAATCTATCCAGTGGACAGACAGATCAGGTTAAAAGCCAGCACAAACATGACTGTACCTGGGTGGGGAGGCGGGGGGTGTGCAGAAGGCATGTGCGGCGGGGAAGTGCTGCTTCTTAAGGGCTTGGATTAGGTTGGGGCGATACTCGGGGTCAACACACCAGAGGGAACCTTTTCCACTGGCCTGCAGGACACAGCGCGGTCAGTCAAACTTTTATGCTCAGAGTAACTTTAAAATTTGTTCTGCAAGCTGGATTTTTGTGTTCTCATGTAGCAGAAGAAAGTTCTGATTCAACAAAGCTAAACGTATGTAGCATCTTTGATAGCATACTATGGCTAAGTCTAGAGTTTTCCCCTAGAACTTACAGTATCTACCACAAAGGCCAAACACACATAATTCTGTCAGACACCTTTTATTATTAATACATGATTTCTTTATATCCAAACTGGTTAGCCGGCAAATCAGCGTATTGCTACACAGTTTTTACAGTTTTACAGCTGCAACCATTCTCTCAGCATAGATGGAAAACCAGCAGCAGGACTATACCTCTGTAAGTCACTGCATAAAAAAGCACATAATCTTGATATATGTAATCCTTATGCATGATGTAAACATCCCCCATCTTATTACCAATGGTGAATAAACTGCAGAGTACCTTTACGGATTATGTGAGTCAATTCTAGTGATCTGAGCGGCGAGTAACTGCACTGCACTGGAAATGACAAGATTATCTTTTTTTTTAAAGTGTGACCCCAACCTTTTCCAGATTAGTCACTGTGGAAATGCACTACATTTCACAAATCATTTTCTCTTAACATAATCTTCACAGTCCCTTTTAAAACAAGAGACGCTCAAACCACAATACTTGAACTGAGCTGCAGATTAACTTCTAGCTGACAGGAAATGTTGCCGTTACATAAAACACAGATATGAACTTCCTTACAGTAAGTCTCTTTGCATGAGTTTCCAGTGGAAACATAAAAAATTGCAACACAAACTAAGGATTCTTAAAAAAGCCCCAACAAAACGGAGACATTTTATTTGACAGCATTGTTGTGTTTACAATAAATGTGGTGCAAAGAGGAGCGAGTGCCATTTTATCTCATGGTGGCGTATTCTTGCCCAGTATGGGAGAACGGAGCAAGAGAGGGAGGAGAATAACCTTGACTCAGATTACCAACCAGCCTTGATGCAGGAAGAAGGAAATGTCTCCATGGCAACAGAAACCACCAGCCAGTGTTATGTGAAA
The DNA here is from genome assembly GCA_036024015.1 of Craterocephalus amniculus. Lineage (NCBI taxonomy): Eukaryota > Metazoa > Chordata > Actinopteri > Atheriniformes > Atherinidae > Craterocephalus > Craterocephalus amniculus. The sequence goes on from JAVQJG010021441.1 coordinate 7,666, forward strand.
CTGGTGCTGGTGTCTCAGCAGACGAAGGGCTCACACTGTGCACCTGCATGCTGAGCAGCCTGCACCGCACTGTGCTGCTACTCACCCAGCTCCGACAGCCGTCCCCTTCCAGGGTGGGAAAATATCAGGTCTTGGCACCACAAGACCCCCAAAATTCCAAGATACGTTTGCAAGCTAAATCCTGCCCATCTAGAATTTTTACCACTTTTTCCAATACATTTTACCCCCCAAAAAAGATAGAAATTAAATGGCAACCATGAGACACAAAGAAACATTTCACAACACATATTTGTCATTCCGTCTCCAGGAATGCTTGCGTAGCCAATGTGGTATGCATTTCTCCTTCAGTCACAGCCATACGCAGCTCCTCTTTCATCTGTTAAGTAATGCATCAATGATCAACATGAGAGATTGGGACTGTCAAAAAAGGTACACAGATTTACTAAAACAACTTTTCACTATTTCTGCACTCATGTTACATTTATGTCCTTCTCATATGTCCATGGATTCCTCTACTGCTTTTTGTCTGCTTAAAATAGTTGCACTACCTTGCAGTGCTTGTGGAGATAATGTCCTTTCTTAGTGTGCTGCTGCGTTTGCGTTTCCTCTGGAGGAGTATCTGTGACCTTGACCGGATTCCAGTCTTACCGCAGCAAAAGTTGGAAATCCCTGCAGCTGCGTTTAAGTCCTGGACACTGTCACACGAAGCTGCTGCAGCCGTGCATTGCAACGCGCTCTCAGTCTGCATTGCTCTGCTGAACCAAGCAAGTTGTTGTCTCCTGAATTGTTAATATCTCACCGTCAAACTAAATAAAGACAGATGGCAGTGGCAAAGTGTGGCTCTGTGTGCAGTGTATGAAAATTAGGAAACGTTTTTGGTGACCTACCTTCCCCAAACTCCTGTCGACCTTGCGGAAGCATTTGTTTAGAGACAAGTTGTGACGAACTGAGTTCTTCCAGCCAGTGGGAGCGTTGGAGAAATAAGGGAAGTGCTCGAGAATCCAGCCGTAGATTTCCTTAACAGGTAAGGACTTGCTGGGAGACTGCTCAATGGCCATATAGATAAGCAGGGAAAAGGAAAACGGGGGTTTTGACTTCAACGAGTCCCGCTCCCTGCTTCTGCTATGTGAAGAAGATGAAGATGACGACGACGGGCCTTGGTTTGACCCGTAGTCTCCTTCTATATCAAAGAGCGGGCTTCCGCTAGGCTGAGCCTCAGGACCTCCCAGAGTGAAGTTCTGAAGTAGATTCTCGTGGAGCCAGTTGAGGTTGGTGAGCTCCTCATCCTCGGCGGCTCCGGTACGATCCACGCTTGTCGCCAGCGGACTGGAGGCGCACTCCGCCTCAGGCAGCGTGCCCACGCCACAAGCACCTCTGAGTCCTGTCCGCTCCTCTTGCATACCCGGAATTTCCGTTTTCTTATCTGGTGACATCCCAATGATTGGACCCATTAAATCAAAGAGGTCTGGAGAAAGAAAAAAAAAAAACGGGAAATCGTTCATGTTAAACGGCTTAAAAAGACAAAATATTAGATTTGACAGTGAAGACGTACAAAACAGGCAATATGAATAACTGGATGCGACAATTTGGAATGATGTGCTCTTCCAAAACATTGACCTTGTTTTCTTAAGTTTCCCTGGAGGCGCTTCCCTGCACCCGTGTCTGTCTGCCTCCGCTGCACCCCTCGGCTGCCTCTCTGTTCCTCTCCTCCATGCCTGGTGAGGAAGAAGAGGCTCTAAAGCTCTCCTTTCTCTTGACTGCAAGTGAGGACCTTCGAGGACATCCTCTTAAGCAACTGAGCTGACTTAAGACTCCACTCCTCAACACCCACCTCATTTCAGACGAGACCCAGCTGCTCATTATGTGTAAATGAGCATGAGACCATCCAGTGACTGCAGGAATGAGTGAAAGGACATCTTAGAAAGTGGATGGCCCTTAAAGACTGAACTGCATTCAGAAAGCATCAAGTCATGATCTGCTGCATGTCAAATTAAGTAACGTAAAGAGCCTACGAATCCAAGACATACCAGCCATTTAACAGCAACATTAGACATTCAGTATGCTAGCAGAACAAATCCTACTTCAGCATCATTATTATTTTAGACAGCTACACTCTTTTTCCCCTTTTAAACACGGCAGTGAGGAAGCATATCATGTCCCAATTTCACTTTGAGCGAATTCAATAAGTTTAACATAATATTATAAATATATATAGTATATACAGAGCCTATATAAAACAGATTCTCTTAACCCATACAGTATAAGTAATGGTCTTGTACATTGCTTACAGAGGCCAAGAGCATGAAGAGATCACTCTTTGTCTCAGCTCACAACAAGCTTTATGTCCTGGGTGTCACCATGACAACCACGCTGTCCTTTCAATTAGAGGCAGAAATCCCACAAATGAGACTCGGATAGAAAAATCTGTAATCCATGGCGGCTGCCTCTGCCACAGATATGCTGTACCTGTGTGTGAAAAGCAGATGTTCGGGTATGGAAGTGGGTTTGGGGTGTTCAGGTAGCGGTGAGTACTGGAGTTCAGGGTGCAATTCAATACCACATAATTTATGAAAATAATTAGGTCTATCTATTTACTGATTAGCTCTATTAGCTCTGACACAGTTCTTTTGTATTGTTCTTAAAACAGTTTCACTGTGCAGCCGTCTGCAGCCTACTGTTTTAGACGGTTAGACAAAGAGCTAATAATAATGATGTCAACGGTGTGGCAGTATTTCACACTGAATACTCCCACCAGCAAGACTAAATTTGAAGATGAATGGCTTAAGTTTGTATTCATTCATGTTTTACAAAGAGTTTGACCTGAGCCAGGCCTTACCACAATGCTAATTATATCATGGTCATGCAGGTGTACTATGACATTTGTTTTATAATATAGTGGTATCGGTACTTGGTATCG
>JAVQJG010021472.1:0-16284 GCA_036024015.1 Craterocephalus amniculus
TAGATCGACCGGTAAATCGAGAGCTTTGCCTTCTGGCTCAGCTCCCTCTTCACCACGACGGACCGATACAGAGCCCGCATCACTGCAGACGCCGCACCGATCCGCCTATCAATCTCCCGCTCCATCCTTCCCTCACCCGTGAACAAGACCCCAAGATACTTGAACTCCTCCACCTGGGGCAGGTCCTCACCGCCGACCTTTAGGGGACAAACCACCTAGCCTCTTCGGGCTAGGCCCGGCCGGGCCCCATGAGCAAAGGCCCGGCCATCAGACGCTCGCCCGCGTGCCCCACCCCCAGGCCTGGCTCCAGGGGGGGGCCCCGGTGACCCGCGTCCGGGCGAGGGAAACACTGATCTTTTGTCTCTCTCCATTTGGGGTCTTTGGGCCGCCCTTTGTCCGGCTCCCTGCCGAAGCAGGGAGCACGCAAACCCCTCCACCACGGTAAGGTGGCGGCCCAGGGAGGGGCCTTTTGTCTTTAGATTAATTCATTAAAGAGATACTGTGTAACTTTTGGCCGCTAGGAGGCTAAACCTGAAACTTACTACAGGCCACATGACATTGTTGCAGAATTAAACAGTCTTTCTCTTTCTGGGCTCCTCAGACATCATGTTCATCTTCTTACTTTGTTCAGATTTGAATTGAAATGAAAAATACTTTATTGATCCTAGAGTTTTCCCAGAGAGAATTGACTAACTTTCAAGGAAAATAGCATAACACATAGCCCACTGTTGTTTATAGCTGAAGAGCAAAGTGCTCCAGGTCACATGATCCATGAGAGACAGATCCACTCATGCCAAGTTGCATGTATGGTTTCTGAAGAGGGCAGCCTCCTCAGAACACCAAAAGATGTCAAACACTAATTAGATACTCACATTAGGCTGATATTTGGATCAAAAGTGTAATTTGGGGAAAATAATAGGTTTAAGACCCCTAGTGGCCAAAAGCTACACAGCATCCCGTTAAGTTCGGCTATTCTTAATCTCGCTTTCTTCTTTGACTCCATGTCTATATATTTGGATCTTTGCCCTCCACTTTGTCAGTAACCATTTGATATCAAACATTTGGCTCCTCCATCCTCCCCAGTTCTGCTCTGAGCAAGTCAGGGTTATTCAAAGATCATGTTAGGCTGACTATATCATGAACATTTTGCTGAGATGAAGCAGCAAAGTCATAGAAAACAGCTCAGTAAATTCTGAGAGGCAGAATAAATGGCTGAAATTGGGTTTTCACCACATTTTATATTAACTGTAACATTTTGTGTTGCCTGGTAATTCGTGGCATTCGCAGAACTGCCAACAACAGCAGAGGTCCTGATTGTGTTCTTGCTCCTAATGATTTCTGCTGCATCATGGAAAGGACTGGCCTGTAACACAGCTTACAGCGGAATCTGACTACAGCGGGGCCTCATTGTATATTTAACACAGAACATGAAGTGCTGTAGGGACTAAATAAAGTAGAGCTGGTGACGCACCAACAAATGAAATGAAAAGACAGCCAGGGTCACAGATCTACTCAGCAGGATGTGTGCTGAAGGGGACTTGATGAGATTTGCAGCATGTGTCAGTGAAAATGGTGTAGCATCTCATAGTAAACATAAAAAGCATCATTTCTTCACGTAGAAAAAAAATTTATATTCAAGGAGATTGGAAGTAAAATCCTTCTGCATTGTAATATTGCTGAAATATTGCCAAAGTCAAACACTTTTGCATTAGTTTCTTTTATTTTTGGTTTTGCAAAAATCGCTAGAGTTCGAAATTGAGTTTTGTGTTGCATCGTCTATGCAGGCAGTTTCATCTGACGGGAGCAGATTTTCTGCATTCGCAAATATATGACTCAGACCTTGCTAAATAAAAAATAAAAAATAATAATTTAAGCTGTTTGTCTGGATGTTGGTGCATACAAAGTAAAATGCCGAGTTTTGCGGTTTCCTTTTGGACTTTCACACTTTCACACTTAAAGTCAGACAACTCTGTATACTGTAGTATTGAATGCAGCAAAGGCAGTTATCTGTACCGATGCAGCATTCCTCACTTTTACACATCCACAGCTATAAACTGCTTCAGTAAGCTTCACTGTTACCACATGGTCTGATGCACTATTGAAGATATCTGTGTGAATTATTGATGCACCTGTGAAGCTGTTTTCTGTTCTTTTGCACCTGTGGTGCAGGATACAAAATGAGGTAACTAGCATAGAGCTAGCTCAAGCTCTTGAAAATGTTTTGATACATATTCGAAATAGTGACCCTTTAACATGAGAATAACGATAATTGAGACCCACGACTTGACTTCTTTCGCTCCGTTTTTATAGCCATCTGTCCTCGAGCCTTTTAAGTTTGTCTGTCTTCGCTGGGCTTCTGCGAAAGCACACCCCACCTGATCTTTCAGTGCCAACCGCGCCACACAAACTGATCTCAGCTTACTTATTTTGACTGAGCTTGACAGCAGAAGGCTGCAGGTCAAGCTGTGAGTAACAGAGAGGGCCTAATGTTGGAGAACATCAGTGTTTCTCTCCTGGTATATATAGTGGTCTTTTCCCAGAGCTCTGAGCAGTTGCTTTCTGTGAGAGAAACTGGATCCCTACAGATGAAACAAGTTGCAGCTCAGCCAAAGCCCACGTGTTTCTCCCAATCCAATCTTAACCTGCACCTCAATACTTACTGGTTTTCTGCTGGGAACCAGCTTTTTTGCACAAAGATGGACCTATTTCTTTTCCACCCGGACCAGAAAGCAATGCAGAAAGCGTCTCGATCAGTTGGATAAACACTGAAGTGTTGCATTTCCACTTGATTATTCAATGTGTGTTCAAGCTTTTCCTAAATCTAAGCAGGTCCTTCGTGAACCTACATTAATCAAACTGAGTAACAAAATACAGTGAAAAACTAACTGAAGAAAATGAGGATATATAATGGGGAGAGGTAGACTAGTAGGTACAGAGGTGGGCTTGGGTCTGGAGGACCTGGATTTAAGTCCCTGGTGTCCCAGCTGAGGTGAACTCCTGTGAGCCCCTAGCAGCCCACTTCTCTAGTAAATCTAAAGAAATCAGTCAAAAGGTCTGATTTCCGATATTGGAATTAATCAAATGAAAATGATCATTTAATTATTCCATACTGGTTTCCACCTCCTCTAAATGTGTATATTCAACCCTTTAAACTTCCTTACAAGGTCTATGTCCACTCGTGCCTAAACTACATTCTGGGCTGGCTTTTATTGGATTCATTTGATCTAAGCGAAGCCATGTGGGTGGTGTGTTTTCTTTGGACAACCGTCTATTAAGATTTCAATAAATGCAATAACGTACCTACTAATTGATATGAATTGAATGATGTCTGTGCAAAAAAAGAACATGTTCCTCTGCTCATAGATTAACATACCGCAGTGAAGTTGCTGTCATTTTTTAATATGGCACATGTGCCAAAAGAAGCACCTGTGTGTCTCCTTCAAACCGGAGAATAGTTCCTCTTCAAAATCTTGTTTTATTGTTTTACTTCTGTACTGTTTGAATGAATTATCACTTCATTATCTCCTCATTTTTTCTTGTGACTGTGTCCCAGTGTAAGAATGTCCTCTATTTTCCCCCCAACTTAAAAATTTCAATAAAACATGATACACTTCCTCTGCTCACAGTTCACCTCTAGAAGTGATCTCACAGGAGGAAGTTGTCTGAAGAATTTGAATGAACATAACTTGGATCCAAAAGTGTAATGTCATCCTTTTTATTGATTCATATAAGGAAACACTTGTTTTTCTTGGCATCTCTCCACCACAGCGATACGATGTCCTGCTCAAGGACGCTGAGGGAGAACTTTGGTGACAACACATGTCAACAAGACAAAATGACACTTATGACCCATGAACTTCTCACCAGCATCTCCTCATTTCTTGCAGCTGTTTAGATGTAAAAGAAAGAACATGTTCATGTATCAGAGCAAAAAATTTTAAAAAAAAAAAGCAAATTTCACCAGGTTTTTCTGTCAATAAAATATAATCTAACCAACAAGACATGACAAATTATACTGTTATTATATATTTAACCAAAACCCAAAGCCAGAAGTCCATCCTTGTTGCTTCCACATCATTTAAAATGTTCAGCAGCAATCAAATAAACTTGATTAGTTGATCATCATCAGGTGATGAGCAGCTATAAAAACTGGAATTTTGGCAGTTTGTCTGGACGATTAGCTATGTGTTAACACAACGCCAATGAAGAACGACATCAGCACTGATTTTAGAGAAGCAATTGTCTGTCTATCAATCTGAGAGGGGTTACAGGGTCATTTCCAAACTCTTTGAAGCCATCATTCGGCAACGAAGAAGATTATTCACAAGTAGAAAACATCCAAGACAGCTGCCAATCTTCCCAAGAGTGGACGACGTCCTTGCAGATTCATCCAGAGTTCAGCATGTGCAATGCTCAAGAAACCCAAGACCTACATCTCAGATTCTAACAAGCCTCAGACACAATGTTAAATATTAAAATTGATGACAAATTAGAAAATGACCGAACAAGTATGGCTTGTCTGGGGTTACCAGGAAAAAGGGTATTCCCTGGAGAGAACATGGACACCACAATGTGTCTGGAACATGTTTGGACAGAAGAAACTAAAGTGGAGATGTTTGGTTACAATGCACAGCGGCTTGTTTGGAAAAAATTGTGCAAAATCACCTTTGCACTGATGGCCAAGCATGATCCTGGAAGGCAGATAATTTGGGCTTGTTTTACAGCCGAAGGACCTGGACACTTTGCAGTATTCTAGTTATGATGTAACAATGCATCCAAGCATCAATCCAGACTGATAAATATCAATCCCACTTCACAGAAATCATTTATGAGACCTGCTGAAACTGGGTCATGCAACAAGACAGAGACCCAAACAGCAGCAAACCTGCAACAGACTGAAAGTAGAAGAAAACAATTAAGGGGTTGCAATGGTCTGAAGTCTAGACGTGAAGAGAGCTGTGAATAAACAAAATCTCAACAAACTGAAGTAGCAAGCACCGTAGTAGGTGTCAGGGACCGTGTTAAAATCCCTTCAAAACAATCTGACATTAGTTTTTCAGTCAATGCTGCTAAAGTTTAGGTTGTACACATTCTGCATCTCTGCTTTCTGGCTAAATCTAGTTACTGTAAATAAATTATGCCTCAGCATAATAAAATGTGTTGTTCACCTGGGGAAAAGACCAAGTGAGATTTATTGATGTCGTGATGCATAGATCCTTAGATGTAAACACTGAGTAATACATCTTTACCATCGCTATGTTTCTTTTAAGTAGATGTAGGTGTTAAACTATGTGAGGCGAAGGTGAATCCTTTACCACAGAGTTGTTGCAATGAAAGCACAGCCAGCAGCAGATTTTTCTTCTGATTAGAAAAGCATTAATTTTAACTTAAACACAAGAAGATGAAAAGCAGTAAAGGCCAAATCTGCAGTATCTTTGATCTATGTTTCATAATCATCCCACTCTCTGATCCTAGCTGGGCATAAACCACCGATCTCTTCCCGCCGATGAATCAAACGCTGATAAAAGCTCTGAGCACGCCCTCTAATCCAAGCTACAGCTAGTAAAGCTCAAGGTGCCAGGAGGTTTGGCTTAATACAGTACGTGTGTTGTTTAATGACCCCTGCCCCACTACCCTCAAACTGTCAATCACACCTGAAAGTAAAGCAGTTTGCTGCAGAAAAGAGATTTTTCTAACACTTTCAACTCTGAATTTAATTATTTGATTACTGCAATAGCATATTTGTATCTTACAATGCAAAGCTTTTTAGTTAAACATGTTAACTTACTTTCTGCTCTATGATCAACTATCAAATAGTATCTAATAATAAAGAATGTTTATTAGAGATAAAAAAAACAGCTCTGTGTGCAATTCTCATGAAAAATGAAGGGAAATTAGACAGTTTATCTCCCTTAATGGACATCACTGCTTTTGTTTTCATAGTGGTTTGCTTCAGCTAGCTGTCCTGTTCAGATGTAAAACTTTTACTCCATAGGACAGAGTTGTAAAGGGCTTTCACCCAGCGCTGCTTCTGTTCATTCCCACAGCATGATGCTACCATCACCATGCTGGAGTATAAGGGTATTATTGATGGACAGTGCCTGGTTTGCTTTGCAGACATTGGTCAGATATAGATCAAAGGACTTTGCTATTTCTCATTGATTAAGGCCACAGTTTTAATGAGTGTTTGTTAAGCTGAATACATTTTTTCTACTTTAATGCTCACAGTCGTTGCAGTAGAGTCATCAACACTTGTCTGTAAGTGATTTTCTATTACATGAATGGACAAAATTCTTCCTTTTTCTGTGTTCTGAGTTGGAAAAGAAAATCATTCAGTTTGCAAAATAAATGTGAATGAGATGTTTTATAAGCTTTCACCCTGAACTTCAGCTCACGACTTACAAACACTTTTCACCCTGAGCTTGCATATTGATCGGCTGCATGGCCACCTCTTTCCTGTCTTACAGCAGATTATCACTGGAGCTCCAGAAGGCACCATCTCGCTATCATATGCGGTTAGGTAGACTAACCTGTCACTCCTAATCGCATGCAACCCGCCCCCACAAGCCATTTAAAGCTGCATCTGGAAGGAGTGTGCTGGGGTGTCCTTCTGTCAGCCCAAATATTTATTCACAGGAGGAAAGTTTGTGGGAGTTGAGAAGGAATGTCTCAACACCTGTTGATTCATTTTATGTTCATTGTGGGCTGTTAAAACTGGGAGGAAATGGGCGATTCTTTCCTAGAGTTCAGAGGCAACACTGAGTTTGTGAATGTGAAGGCGCTGCTGGATTATAAATGTCAGCATCAACCTTTCAGCATTCAGAACTTATGAGTAACTGCAAACCATAATATTTGCTGATGGCCTCCAAGGGCTTTGTTAATCCCTTTATTAATAACATCTTTCTGTCACTGTGCTGACCACCGCATACCTTCATATTACCAAACCAGCACAGGAGCTGCTCTGAGCATGTGCTAATCACTTTGGTATTTTTAATGCAAAGAAAAATTCATAATTAAACTTAGCCAAAGTGAAGATGCTTTCTTGGCCTGACATTTGGCCGTTGTCTATCGCTCCCGCTGCCCTGAGTGTTTCCAAACTGAGCCCCTGAGTGCAGGCCTGGTAACCCGACCTCGGTCGTCCTCGGTGCACTCAGTTACTATATGACTCCGCTCCGGGTTCTCATGGACACGTTGCCCTTTGGAAATTCCCTGGCTGCAATCAATACGGCCCGCCGTGCAACACCCGTGTCCACGCAAGACGGTATCACTGCACAGTAGCTGATGAATTATCACCGTCGGCTTTGATGTGGTAGGCAAATTGACCACGGGGTGCGCCGCCGCTGCCAAGGAGATATCATGTTTTGTACTCGTCAGCAAAATCAGCGGAAAATTCTGAGTTATTTACCCCAAGACTGCAAAACAAAAGTAGGACTTCGAACTCAAAGGTGCAAAAATCATTCGCAAATAAGAGAGGGAATATCAGAAAGTTCCTAGCTTTTGTCCACCGGCCTGATAAATACAATCTAATCGGAGCAAATTCAATCCAATTAGATTAAGATAAGATCAGCAGGAGTTCACTGTGACCCCCAAAGACACCGCTCCCCTCAGGCCCTTAATCTCTATATCTGTCCAATTAGCAACAGGCTTGCACAAAAGCTGCCACAATGCAGATTACTCCCCGCTAAGTGACTGTTTGGAGAAGAAAATCCACTAAAGTCCAAAGCATCTGCACAGTTGTCCCTGTCGTTGCAGAAACGCAGCCTAAAGGGGGGAAAAATCAAGGAAAGTGTTGGATTGATCGGCATTTAAAATATGAGCAGGATGTAAAACGACAGGGTTAACAGCTCAGGGTTTTGTTTTTTTTTGCTATAGAAACAGAAGTGTCTCAAATGGATTGGAGGTGTTGCATCACATTCAGACCTGCAGAGTCACACAGCCATGCAGCCCCTTGCATTTGCATATATACCTCTAATATCCACACACTCTCACACCCTTCCCCAGCCTTACCTCTCACAGCGACGCTGTAGCCCACTTGTGCTGCTGTGCCTCTGCAGTGGCTTCCTTCAGCCTCTCGGTTCCGATCCGTTCTTATCCTCAATGCAGCAACAGCCAGCGTCCCTTCTCTCTCTCTCCCCCGGCACGCCCTCGGCCAGCCTCTCCTAAAATCCAGGTGGACAGTGATGGTGCGTCTCCTGATAGACGGAGAGAGCTGCTGCTGCTGCGAGTGTGATGATGTCTGTGGCTGATGGCTGTGAAGACAGACAGAGTGTGAGGAGGAGGAGGGGGGAGCAGAGGGGGAGAGACAGGACCTGCCATGCAGATATCAGCCCTGTTGCGGTTAAATTTAAACCACCCTCCCCTCTGACACCTCAAGCTGTGGCTGCCCTTCCTCCGGCGGTACCATATGGACCCTGACAGGAGTCTGTGATTATCCCTGAGGAAGGAGCAAGCGAGGTGGATGGAAGCAGTAAATGTGGACAATTTATACTGTTGGGCTGCAAAAACTTAAGAATCTGATTCATATGCAAAATTTAATAGTCAGCTATCAGTTGATCAAGTCTTTAATGCAAAAAATCCACGTCCAAGGTCCTCAAAGCAAAGGTAATTGATGCACCCAACTTCCGACTCAAGTGACATCACTTGCTGCAAGTCATGAAATCTTGCACTTCCCCTTTAACAAAAGCCCTTTAAGTGATTTTTAAGAGAGGGTGGGGTTGCACCAAAAATAGGCACCTGATACTTCAAGTGTCAACTCCTTTGCTGGCTTTAAAAAACAAACCCGGGTGTTTCTGATGCAGCGGTTGAGTCACCGGCCGTGTCTTTGCTTCAGCCGACGTCAGATGTCGAACAGAAGTCGGCATGCAGGGCGGAAAAGATGTCAGACTTAGTGGATGTGAGGGAATAATTCTCTGTGTGTGTGTCACCCGTCCTTCAGATGTCAGCTATAAATCTAACACACTTTTCTTCCACCTCTATTTACTCAGGTGCGTCTACGTGTGCATATGTGTCATGGCAGTTCAGTATCTTTTATACACGACTAGTGAGTGAAAATGTACATTTTTCTGCCCTCTTATTGGAACCCACAGTTTGATTTCTTTTGTCCAGAAAAAAAAGGAGCACTGCCTTTAATGTTCCCTCAGCCCACACTGTAGCTCATGTCTCTATAACAGTTTACATTCAGGGCTTGTAGACTGAATTAGAAGAAGAGAAATTGTTCCATGGGATGAAAATTATTGGAAACAAACCTCCAGTGGAAAGAAAGGAGGTGACTCAGCACTTCTACATTGTGATGCACAAAATAGGCCTTAGTGTTAAAAAAATAACACACTATGAGCTCAATACTGAGTAGGATGGTGTATGATTTTATGATATATTTCCTTTTTAAAAATACAGTCCTTTCTGAGCTACACATGAACCTCTCATCCTATATACAGCTGGAGACGGGATGAAAGATTCGGTATATGTGTGCACTGCTGACCTCAGTATGATAGCGGGTTTGAATGATGCAACAATAACATGCAAGAGGCAGACTCATCAATTCTCTGTGCTCCAAGAGGAGAAAAGCTCAACCACATTTGGCGCAGCAGATCTTGCCTAAAATGATCGAATGACCTTCTGCAGTCTTCCAGACATTTGGACCGTATAAAAATTGTGTGAGGAGCAGGCGTATGTGACAGTTCCTCAGAGCCCGATCACATGGTTCACTGCTTCGGCTGGTGCTGATGGAGGGAGGTCTGGTTCATTCAATGCACCTCACTTTGAAAGCTAATGCACTACAGAAGACAAGACTCATTGATTGTACACACATCATTGTTATTGACTTGCTCAGCGTAATGACTGACCCCAGTTCTGTTTTTTTATACTGGCTGGTTGTTGATTTAGTGTCAACTGGAGAAAACACAGAATCCAATATAATAGGTATTTATTTGTGCATGTAATCTCTAATATGTTTTTATAAGAAAGTAAAACTGTCTGCATTCATGTGTATTCTTTGTAAAGAAGTAAAATCTGCTTCATCCATTTGAGGAAGGATGGTAGATCAGCTTTCACGATATTAAATGGAAAAGTATGACTGACACTGTGTGTGGATCAGTGTAATTCTGTTCCTCGGTAACTTTAGTCTGCTCACTAATCGCTAACATTTCCCAATTAACCTGACTGACAGCTCTGGGGCAGTGTGGCAGAGAGTTTCTCATCACACACAAACAACCATGTGTGTTTGTATTTACACAAACAAACGAGCCCAAAAGAAATTAGTTTTATTAAATATGAGTTTCCAAGTTAATTAACTGCTATTGATCACTCTCTTTGATTGTATTGTATCACTTTATACATATGTATACAGGTACAACTCAGAAAATTTTAATATGCTGGAAAAGTTGTTTTATTCAGGCAATTCAAAATAAAAGGTGAACCCAATACATAGTAAGTACAGTACAGATTTTAGTATTCAAATTCCATTTTTTATTGATTTTAAGCAATATTCTAATTTTCTGAACTTCTAATTTGAGGTTTTCTAAAGCTGCAAATCATTATCAGCAAAGTGTAAACAAATAAAAGCTAAAATATATTGATTTGCATACTATTTGTCCATTCATGTGTATTTCATCTGTGAAGTTAAGTTACAGAAATGCATGGACTTATTCAGAATATTCTGATTTCCTGAATAGCACCTGTAACTCAACTTCAAGTAGTACTCATATGTGTGTATATATGCCAAATCATGGCCAAACAGAGCAAGAGAATCACATGACAACCGGAGCTCGATTGGATTACAAATAAATCTGGGATCCGAGATTGTTTCATTATCTAAACGTTCCCAACCCATGAGCTAAAGCAAGACGAATAAAACTGGAATCAAACTTTAATTTCTTTGTAATGTGAAAAAACAGTAATAAGTCAAAATAAGTGTCACGGTGAAGCTGATTTTGCAACGCTAGGGCATTTTAGACAAATATAATCACTTTCTACAGTCTTATGATGAGTCTACAGAAAACTAACAAATTACCTTTCTGTCCACAATGGTACAAATCCATTCTCCATTAGTGTCCGAGTGAGTCGGAGCACCTGTCCCTGCTGTTTTATTGACCCTTTTACTACCTGTCTGCTTGGCCTGTTCACATGTTGGAGCAGCTGTAAACGGCCTTTTTGGGGCACTTTCAGCAGCACCAGAGAGCTTTTTGCTGAACACAAACACTTTCAGAAAGGGCAGTCTGAAGGGTCTCCTCAACAAAATTTCAACTTTTATCAGTGATGAGGGCTCGCTTGGGGTTTTTTGATTGAAAACTATGTGGAATATTGCCCCACATTACATGCTGCACCACTTAGGAGGTCCTGCTGTAAAACACACAGACACCTAAACCAGAGAGGAATTATCAGTATGAGGAAAATGAGAAAATTCATTTTTAATGAGAGGATGATTTGTAAGCTGCAATGTAAAACCATGCAAATGTTTTCCACTGTGCTTTGCCAGAATAGTCATAGAGCCTCAAACACACTGTGACCCTCTTCCTCAGCATTATGGGAGCGCGCTGTTTAAAAACAGAGGTATTTACGACTCAGCGCTCTCCTCTAGTTCCTGGAGCTCTACTAAGCATGTGGGACAGGCAGTGTGACACCACCAGCTCAGTTTAAAGATAGACGGGGCGTTGGTTCCGCCTATTTTGTATCAGGGTCTGCACACCTGCTTGTCTGTCTGTCTTGAGGAGCTGAAACACGACTGGATATTTTCTAAGATGACTTAGTCAGCAGATGGGATTATCCAATGAAAAGAACAGCTTTCCCTTTAGAATAAATTCAGTTTGTGTTGCAGAGACGGGTCTGCAAATCTGTGTGCTTTATGTTCTGTAAACTGTTTCATTTTAAAAAAGATTATTTATTTAGATTTTTGTTTTTTTACTTTCTGCTTGCTTGAAACTCAAATTGAGCACAAAACTATATATTTTTCAAAAAAAGAAGCAGGGGGAGGAATAAGATTTAAACATGTAATATGTTGTGTTTGTAGTGTTATATTGGTTGTACTGTTAATTACAGTTTATAAATACAAAACACAAATTAGTTATTAAAAATAAGCTTAAATCATTAAACCTTTGAATAATCACATGACTTAGAGTACGTCTTTGAAACTGATTTAAGTTAGAGGATAGAGCAAAAACAAATGGGAACATTCACCTCAAAATCACGAATGTTCTCCCTTGGTGCCCTGTAACATCATCACACCGAAACTAAATAATGTTTCTCTAAATGGTTTTATTTTTAATCTGCCATATTTGAACTTTCACTCTTTAATCAAAGTAAAAAGTGCAAACTGCTGAGCACCTGGCTGCATCTGTGAAACACTGCTTGTACTCTCTCACCACCTAGTGGTTGAAAGTAGAAGCGCAGCCAGCTCTGAGGCCATGGCTGATGATTGTTTCAGGGAAGTCATGTAAAAGGTCCCCCCACAAACATGCATGGGGTGCATGCATCGTTTCATGGTTGCTTTTTCCTCACAGTGCATATTTTGAACTATTTCAAAATGAATGTTCCTCAAAGTCGACACAGCTTTGGCTTTTTGTTACACTGCATGATTTTATTCCTTCTCAAAAAACCAATTGATTATAAATGACTAGGAATTCATTAAAAAGATAAGAGAAGAACAACTTCTTGCACAAAAAAATCAATTAATTATGAGACAATTTTAAAACTCCCCTGCCGTATTGTCCTCTTTGCGATGAGTATCCTCGGGGAAACTGGAAGAAGTGCTGAAAAATAAAACAATGGCCTAGAAGCTGGCATCAAATCCATTGTTTCCACAAAAGGATATACTTCTTCTCAGTACTTCCCATTTTGTCATCCACAAGTAGCATATCTGTTATCTCTCAGATGAATGACTAAACCTTTTGTATCGTCACTAAAGAAGCGTTATTTCTCCTCTGCAGCTTTCGGAGATGAGAGCAAAAGCTTGCAGCACCTGTTATTTCAAGGCAGTCTCCCATCCAAGTGTCTTCCTGATGTGAAAATAGTGGATCCATCTGTTGCTCTGTCAGATTTCCCAAAACAAAGCAGATGATGATAACCAGATTAATTCCACATTTTCAAACGGGAGACAACCAATCATGCCAAGCTTTTTATTCCCTCATCAGTGCTGTGTCCTGAAGAGCTCGGAGTGGCTGAATGAGGATGGAAAACGTCTAGAGTGCAACATATCAGATGAGATTTATCAGGACTATTCAGATTCTGGTTAAATAAAAGTAAAAACTTGCACGGATTAATTTCTGCTAGCAGCTTTTAAATGATCATTCTCATTGTTGAACGGTGATGATGCTGGTTACCTGGGTGAACAATGACGTTATTGTCTTTGCCGATAAGCTGGAGATTATTGTCCAGATAAGAGTGCAAGGGAAGCTTTGAAGAAATCAAGAAGAAGTGAAAAAGACATTTGGAGCTTCATCAGAGAAGTAGACAAGAGGCGTAAAAGCAGCCAGAGGGAAAGAGAAGAAAGCCAAGAATTACCTTCACAAGGGTTTGTGCAGGCTGATGAGGGACACAAAAGCCTGCTGGAAGTGTTCGGCTAATGTATCAGCAAAAAAAAAAAAAAAAAAAATCAAAGGAAAGTGAACTCTGGGAAAGATCAGTCTACATTACAACAAGCAGCAGCCTCACACAAAGGAAGAAAGCAGCTGCAGATGATGCTCAGGAGGAGTGTGTGAGGACCCTCCTCACACACCATTCATTAGCTGTTATTTGCATGCATTTGTTTGAATGGATCCGAATTAGAAACATAAGCTTTTGCTTGCAACTTTTCTGACTCGTCTTCCAGTATTAAATCATGTTGAAATTACCAGGTTTGAGTCAGTGGAGCTATTGCTTCCCATTCTGATGCGCAGATCACCCCTTTAGCATCATTTCCTGGTATGCAGGATTGTCTAATAGAAGCTTCTCAGAATCTGTTATGAGATCCTAAACAGATGTTCCTGCTGATTACAGCATCGTTGTGGGATGTGTCAGTGTAGCCAAAGGGAAGCAACGTAATAATCCAAACTGAAATTTACCTAAACATAACAAACTGATTTTAACGACATGTTTTCCACAAAATTTCAACTTTTGTTTAAACTGAGAAGTTGATTTTGTCTGATATTTTCAGCTATCTCAGGCCCCACTGTTATTTATATAAAGACTCATTGAACCTGAGCTTGAAGCGTGATCTCATTTTTGGCTCAGAGTTTACTGCTTTGATAGAAATCTAAACAAACAGAAATAACACTAATGTGTGGCTTTGGAAACACTTATTTGTATCAGATTTAGATCTAACAGGATGTGAGAGATTCTTTAACGTCCTGCACTGACAGAGGGGTCCTGCAAACTAGCTTTTTTTGTTGCTGAGCGAGCCTCATGCGGGTCCAACGCTGAACAAACATCAGTAAAGATTGGAGGGAATGTGTTGCAATAAGGTTTAATAAAAACATCATCCTTCCATTTCTGCCAGGTTGCAGGGGGTTGAAGGCAGGATATAAACCAGATCAGGTTGCCAGTGAGTGTAAAACGCAAAATTTTTTACTGAGAAAATTCCTCTTTTGGAGGATTCATCTTCTTCTTTTTCCATAAAGCGTGCTTAAGTAGTAAAAAAGTTTGAGAAAAGTTTCTGTTTTTAAAGGGATACTCTGTAACTTTTTTTATTGTGACCTGCAGCACTTTGCTCTTCAGCTATAAAACACAGTGGACTGCGTTTAATGCTAAATTTTCTTTAAAATTTTGTCATATCTGAACAAAGTAAGAATTCGAACATGATGTCTGAGGAGCCCAGAAAAAGAAAGATTGTTTAATTTTGCAACAATATCATGTGGCCTGTGGGAAGTTTCAGGTTTAGCCCCCTAGTGGCCAAAAGTTACACAGTATCCCAGTACAATTATTAGAGCCAATTTACTTCCTGGAAACTAATCATCCTGATCTACTAGATCTGCTGTCAAATCTTTCAGTTCTATGTTTGAGGTCCTTCCAAAGCCAAAACCTGTCTCAGGCTTTTTAATCAGGCCTCAGGTGGAAGCGAGTCAGTGCTGGTGCATCACTTCATAGTTCAGCTCTTGTGATTTTAAGTCGCCTTAGCAGTCTAACCTTGTCTACCTTCCAGTCTATTCTAAGAAAAACAAGCAACGTTCACTTCTCATGATTCTGGAAAAAAGAAAAGCGCTGACATTTGGAACGCTTCGAGGCACCTTCTCAGGTTGCAAATTGAGTTTGGACTGACAGACTTCCATCATTTGCCAGGATTTGCTACACAAACAGCCTCAGTCTTAGCACAAGTAACATCCCTTTCAACACTTTGAGTTGTGTTATAGTTTTCCACCTTGGGTCCTGATTCTTGACACTTCCTGCAGTCTGGGATGCTCGTTTACAGCCGGACTCTAATCCTCAGAGCCTGAAAGGAGATTTCTCTTTTTCGCCCTCACAGCTAAACACACATGCAAGCTCACACAGCCCAAACTGGAGTCTGATGGTCAAACAACAGGATTCAGCCAAAACCCAAGTAATATAAGCCTGGGTGGCATGATGGATCCGGATCCTTTATTAACTTTAATAGTCTCATATTAATAAAATCAGTTTTCCTCTCCATCAAACAGCAACGAGTTCCTCTTTTATTTTCCTGTTTCTGCATTATTTCGGATTCTTTCTCCGTGGCTCTGTGTTCCTCCAAGTTTCACCGCTTGTGTTTGCCAAGTCTGGAAGCACGCAGGCATGGGAACTTTACCTCAAATGCGTCAATTTCAGAAATTAGATCTTGTTTACAGACGGTCTGAGCAGACAGCTGGGATTACAGCCCAAGAAATTGTGGGTCATACAAATTGCTAATGTATTTTTCCTTTTGGCTCAATGAACTTTTCTCTGTTTTTAAGGCATTTTGGGATAACCAGGAGTTGCAAAGTATGATTTCACATGGATATATGTAAATCTTTTTAAATAATGGTGCCAATTCAATTACTGGTTTCATATTAAACTGAATTTATTTGACCTCCTCTGGGATATGTTACTGCTAACCGCCACAAGGAGAAGTACCCAGCTGCAGGCAAAATGGCGGCCATAGGCGGCGCCATACCTCCGCTCGATCCCGGAAGTCTGCTGTGTGACGCCATAACTCTGCTTGATCCTGGAGGTCTGATTGGGCAACCTAAACGTATAATCCGGAAACATTATATGAATCACAGATTAATCCAACAAATGAACATATCGATCAGTTTTTAAACAACATTAATCTACCAAAACTAAATAATGAAAATAAAATAAATTTAGATGCACCTATTACAGTAG
>JAVQJG010021476.1:0-11756 GCA_036024015.1 Craterocephalus amniculus
TCTGCAGAATACAATATGAAACTTGTCTTCTGCCCCCTAATGGATGCCAGGAAGCAGAAGACCCCACTATATTCATTTTGACTTCTCGCATTGGAATGAATGGTAGATATAGCCCCCCCCAAAAATTGTTATTTTCTTACACATTTTGTTAAAGGGCTAAATAAGTCCTTCAGATTTAAAAAAAATTTGACTATTTTCACCAGTTTTTCCAGGGTTGGACTTTAAAGGGTTAAAGGCAGACTGGTTTGCAGCTCTCTGAACTCCAGATATACTTCAGGTTCCTTCAAGGCATCTTGAAAGTCAAATGGTGTTTCCAGGAGCTTTAACTTGTGGCTTAAAGCAGCTTTTTTGCTTTCTGACCTGACCCAGTTAATAAAACACAGGTTTATTTAGTCACTAAACAGTTGTCTGTCGGTCCAAATGGATCTCATGCTTTGCTATATTTTTACTGTCATTAAAGCCTTACAGCAGCTCTCCATAGGGGACACACCAGTCGTGAGTACTTTTGTTTACAACCGAAGAACTAGATCAAAATCAGGCTCTTTGAGGAGGAAGTAGGTGTTAAAGAAGCCACTGTGATTATTTTGGTCTCAATGCAGCTCCTGTGTGCGTTTGGCCTACTGATACAGTTTAATTGGTTTCAGTTTAACCTTTTCATTTTTGTTTTCCACGGGGAATTGTGTCAGAAGAGGGCATTGTGCAAGTGGTAAAATATTGATAGTGGGTGGAATAAAGCATAGCTGTATTTTATGGTGTGTTTAACATTTCAAGGCTTTGACAGGAGTTTCTTTGAGCTTCACGTAAAATCCTTCAGGTCATGGCGGGGGTTTATATGAAGGTGTTTTTTACTTAGAGGAGCAGCTCATAGGTGACTTTTTGTTTGTCTTATGAAGTATTAAACATTTTGTGATGCCTGTGTGTCAGATTTAGATTTTTTTTAAATAGAAAAGTTACAATCCAAGTTTCAGAAATCTTGAGACAGTTTTTAAAACTTGACTAAATGAAAAAGACCTTCAAATCACACAAGCAAATATTTTATTTACGACAGAGCATGCATAGTAAAACAGACGACTGATATGAGAAATCTAACAATTTCATGCACAAAATGAGCTTTTGTCAAATGTGAGGCTTTCTGCAAGTCTCAGTATAACTGAAGGTCTTTTAGTTTTTGATTGTGTTTAGGTTTAAAAAACATCCCAAGATTTCAGGAATTTGCGTTGTATGTTCATCCTTTGTCCAAACCTGTGAGCTGCAGTTAATATATGTGGTTTTTACAGTTTCATTTTTTTTACCAAACAAAACAAAACATGTAATGGATGCGTAAGAATATCTGTCCAGAATGTAGAAATGTCACAAATATGGGCTACAAATGTAGGACTTCATATTAACAAAGGCATACTTATGAAACACTCAATAATGGTGAGATTAGGCTACTCTATTTTCAAGGCTCCATAACATCACATGCCTGCATTTTCCTTTTCCAATGATGTCAAGTTCATGTTTTGCAAGAAATGAAACCACCACAAATGTGATATTATACATCTATTACATGTTCAGATGGACTCATGAGGAGGTAGACAGTGGTATTACTCCACAGACTATCGGAAAATAAACACGTTCGACTCCCAGTGACCACATTGTTGTTATACTATTTTTCAGTTTTGGATTGGTTTAAGTCAGTGTTAAACAATAAATACAAAGTAAGGCTTGGATGTTAATAACAAAAAAAAAACCTACCTGCACTGTGAGGTCTCTCTCCAGATAAAAGTCAGTCAGATGTTGACTTCTTATCCCTTACACTGTCCCTTTCTCTCTTTCTTTTCCTCTCTTCTTCTGATGGTGTCCTCTTGTTTCTTTGCTGAATCAGCCACTGTGCGTGTTCACAACCACCAGTATGTTAATATTCACTTACGAGTATGTTAGGCTGTGTCGAATGCGGCAACGTCAGGGCGTTGTTTCTCAGCCTTTGGACACTGGGCAGCGGCAGCTCTGGAAATGTGCATAAGAAATGCCATTGTGCCAGTATATGTGAATTTTCAAGGTTGTAAAGTTATATAATTCATCCTTAATATTGATAAGTACATGGTTACAGCCTCACAACCCGCCATATTAATGCTTCCCCATACAAAATGAAAAACATTCATCTCAGAATTTCTGTGATATTGCAGTAAATGTCATATAGACATGTGGATAAACAGCACATTTTCCTGTGATAACAAATTTGGCACCGTGGTAATAGCAGGAACTGTCTACACAATCTGTAAAATTGTCTAAAAGTTTTTTGTAAAGACTGTCGTAGCACCCAACAGAGGAGAACCAAACACCTGAAAAGCCAAAAAACCCAAACAAAAACCAACTAAACCAGTACTCAGACTAGATTATATGTGTGGAGATTTGCAACAACAGAGACAACATGATCCAAGCTTATTGCTAATTCAAACAATCTGAAGTGAAGTCGCTAAGGACAAGAGTGCAGCGGGGAGGCAGAAATATGGAAGAAGAGTGCATGTTTAGTGAAGTGTGTCTGCTCTGTTCAGAGTAGGATAAAAGAAGTTCCCTTTAGTCATAATTCAGTTCTTCACAGCAGCAGAAGCATGACAAGCAAGACTAACCATGCCCTCACACAGCCTATTGTCTCTGTGAGCTGACAGCAAGTACATCTCCCACATTCCCTTTTATAACAGTGGCTAATGGGTCAATGCCACATAGGTTATTTTTGTAATGCCTGTTAATTGCTTTTTCAGCTCTGGTAATATCCTGACGCTTCAAACACTATATTTTGATTTTCAGTCATTTTTACAACCTCATGTTTTTCTATGACCTCGATCGATGCGTTCTCTCTAATAAATACAGATATTTTACAGTCATTTTCCGCATCAAAGATCAATACGGACTAAACTATTTGCAATCAGCCCATTACTGAGCAACATCATTAACCAGCAACGGCGGAACAGCTACAGTAAGTCTGTGGGGGATCTTCTGCAGAAATTGATGGTCCTTCACTTTGATAAATAGCAAAAAAGGGAACAACTGTGTGATGGAAAAGCGATTAGATGTTACATTCACACTATATAGAGTTTCTCAAACTGACATGGAACTTATGAGTTGTTTTTATTTTTTGTTGCGAAGGTGGAAGCTCACGTGTCCCAACACAACACAACTCCTCCCCGGTTCATGTAAAAGTTAGAGCACGACTAGAGCAATTTTCCGCTGTTTAGTGAGACCTTTCCCTCACCTTCATCTTCAAAGTACTGTGTGGTACAGATCAAGGTTTTAACAGTTTATGACTGGCTGTGACTTTACAGCCACCATGCTCTGGATGCAAACACGCCATCCTTTACACTCAAACGTAGAAGATTTCCCACTTATGATGGAACCAATGACTCAGAAAGAAAATAGGCCAGTTGAAATAAATTTTCATACAACGCCAATAAGAATTAGGTACTTGAATGCTCCAACAAGACTCATAATAATTTCCATCTCTAATCCAAAGAGCTAATTAGAACAGAAAAAATAAGTGGTCCTCGTTCTACAACCTTCAGTAGTCTATGAATAAACACTCGGATGCCTGCTGGCCAACTTCTCAATGCATCTGTGCTCTGATTGGCTGATTTGTTGCAGAGAGTCATCTGGCCGCGTAGCTCCTGGCTGAGCTCTTCAAAGAGAACGTCACGTTACCAGCAGTGAATATCAGTAAAAAGTGGGTCAGTGGAAGTATTAATATAAATTACACACCAAATGATGCAATACCTGGGAATATCTTCCTCAGCTGCCCGTTTCGGATCTGGGGACCTGCAGCAGAGACTTTTGGGCCTGTATGAACCTTTTATATGAATGCGTTAACGTTGTTGTTGTGCTTAAAGTGTCTTTTTAGAGCAGTCCACATCATGTGTCTGTGGTGCAGTGATGTGGGGACGGTTGTGAACTTGTGATGAACAGTCACACCTAAGTAAAACTGAAATTGGTTCAAAGTGAATGCAATGGAGCATATTATCACTGTTGGATAATATGGAGCAGTTTTATCAGAGGAAAAGCCCATTCATGCTTAACGCAGAACAGACACCCGGACAGACAGACACTGTTTTGGGGGTCCTGCAGATGTTGTTGTTTGGCACAGCAAATGGAGCCATCTCATCATTAGCTGCTGTTGGCTCAATTTTTAAATATTTTATCTCAGTGCAAAATATTTTTGTATTAACACATAACTGCATTAAGTGGATATGACAGTAGACTGGCAGCTGCAGGCCCCGTGCCTGTGGGATTTCTGTGAGTATTCAGGCTCCTATGATCCAAAAGAAGAACCTACCATACCAAATATAAAGCCAATTTTTTCTGTCATTTATTCCTATATATTTAGCCTGTAACGGACTGCTGACTTGTACAACATATTCCCTTGTCAGAGCTGGTTTGCAGGTAAAGCAAATGACTGATTGGATTTAATGTAACATCACAAACAAAAGATGGACACAGATCTACAAAGCATTGCTATCTTTTATGGTATTTTTTCAATTCTGGCCTGAGATCAGGATCAATTACTGCATCATCTAACCAAATACTGTGCTTTTTTCTTCTTCTAATCCTGAATAATCCTCAGCTAGATCCGGTATGTTGCTGTTCCACAGCTTCCAGCACAACGCTGACTTTGAGTCTTCTTTCCAGCTGGTTTTAAATCTCACATGAAGTTGATTTTCATGTGGTGCATAATGCCTGGTTAAAAAACATCTGCCTGTTACACAAGAACACCCACACTGCTGAGGCCATGGCTTCTATCAGCTTTCTAAAAACAGTCCAACTTAGGGAGAAAATGTTAAAACAAACTCCACCAAGAGGGGGAACTATAGAGACGATTGCATGAAAAATATTATTCTCACAGTCACCTCCAAGTATTGCATCAAATATCTATTTATTTTCTTCCTTCACACTCAGATGAATAGTTTTTGTAACCATCTGTGTGTGAAAGAGCCTGTTCAACCATGCAGCAATCAACCACACCTCACAGCTGAGGAGAGTCCCATGGGCAACCCTTCAACCATCACTTTTACCCTTTTCTTCACCCAGATCACAACTGCAAGTCACACGCACACACATAAATTGAAAAGAAAACACAATATGACCACGCAATAGTCGTAGAGAAGCTGTTTGCAGCACACCAGTAAATCCACGCTCACTTCCTCCACTTAAAAACTGACACTTGGCAATCCTACCGTTCTCATAGAAGACATCCTCCGCTTCTTCTCGCATAATCTCATCCAGGTCATCCTCTGCAATGTCGGTCATAGCCATCACTACAGCCGCTTCTTCTTCTTCTTGTGCTCCCCCTCGTGTCTCCCCAGGCTGACAAACCGGAGCTTCAGAGAGAGTGACTGGCTTGTAAAATCGAATCACCACCAGCCCGGCCTCTTTGCCTCAGGCGATAGTCCGATCACCGGCAGCTCCTCACACGAGTGGGAGAGGACAGGGACTGAGCTCTCTGCACGGCAACGTGTGTGTCAGGTGAAGTGTGTGTGTGGGTGAGAAGGGAGGACTCCCGGCGACCTTCACTAAGTTTTAGCAACGCTGCTGATTTCATAACATCCTGTAAAAAACTGAAGTGAGAGTGTGCTGTTTGAAGAGCACTTGTATGAGTAAGTGTGCGCATGTGTGTGAGTGTACTGTTTGGGGAGGGTGCTTGTGTGTCCATACACACAGCATGGCTCTACAGTGAGTCAGCTCGAGTGCCTGGTGATTAACAGGAATAATTAGATTCTGTATTTTGAGCCAGTGAGGACATGAGAAGGTGCGAAAGTGTGTGTTTTCCTGCTTGTGCTTGGCATTGTGTGAGACATGGCGGTGACTCTGTTTGGCATTCCTTCACAGCTCGCTCAGATTCACGGCTCCACACTGATTGCTCCCTCTATTTTTTCATTTGGCCCACTTTGAGGGGGCCTCTGCAGCACTGATAACGTCTGGTGTCAACTGCTGTCGCCGAAAGCCTCCAACAAGCTGCTCATACAGCGAGTAAACACTTTCAACGCTTTGAATAAGACAGCTTTAGATTCATTTTTCCTGTACTCTCGGGTTTTACTTGTTAGCTTTCAAAACATTCTTTGTTTTAGTCAGACTTGAATGCGTGAGTAAAAAAAACAAAACAAAATTGATTGTGTGTGTGTGTTTTAGTCAAATTTGCCCTTGGTGGTTTTTAAATAATTTCCCAGAAATGTAAAACAATTTCAAAACCAAATCCAGGAGCAAATAAAGTAAAAAAAGTTCCACAAGGTGAGACTGAATGGTTTTAAAATCAAGCGTAAAGACAGAAACGTTGATGCTACGAGGCCAAGTCATTGATACAAACTGCACTATTTTCTGTTTTTTATTTTTATCATTGAATAGCATGATATGTTAAACTTTTGCTCTGGTTTTAAACATTATTGAGTCATGGTTCTGTAAATGGCCATATTTGACTCACATCGGCAGCCTTGGTGGTCTCTCATGCTCACACATCATTGATATGCTTTTCTGAGAGCTTTTACAAAACAAAGATGGCAGCATTTATGAATGCAATGTTTGAGTGTACAAAATCACGTGTATTACTCACTTTGGATTTCATGATTTGCCCCAAACAACATCTTACTTGTAACACCGTCTTTAATACTAACATAGATGATAGAAGATGGTTTTGAAGATATAGATATGCTGTTTGTGTCAGACTGCTCTAGATAGGCATCAAATGTGTGATTGTGTAACGAAAGAGGTGAGCTGTACTTTCTGTTAAAATGCTGGCCGCAGCAACATCCATAGCATGTGCACTCAGGTGTTGTGTTTCCATCAATACCAATCAGATTTGAACACAATGATTGCCCGAGACTACTGCAGAGTGGTGACCCACCACCATTTATGCAGACTTAGAGAGAAAGGAGAGACATGACCATATATTATCTCATGGGTTGTTAACACTATTACAGGAAGAGGAGAAAAGGGCTCACAAGCCCTTAGACATTGCTCATAATGGAAATGTACTTTAAAGATGCAAAACAAAGGCTAACTAAACACCAAACAGGAGTTTTAACCAAGACTAAAGTCAAACACAAAAAGAAAACCAACACATTTTTTGGTTCAGCTAAACAAAAGTCAATCAAATCTGAGATACTAAGAAATTTAAACAAAAACTACACCCAAACAGCAGTGGTTATGAAAACTGCAACTGGTCCACTCCTCAGCCAGCATGGTTTGTCCGTTGTGAGCTGCTTTAGTAATACGGAAGTGCAAGAATATTGGCGGAATGAAGAGGCAGCTTGTGGTGTCACATTTAAAAGACCAAGTCAGTATTTGTCATCTGATGTTGCACATTCAAAAATGCATCCAATATCATTTACAGTGTCTATCTGTCCAAGTCTTTGAGAAATAAATTCTGCATTTTTTGTTAAAAAGAAATGCTTCTTTTTGTGAGAAATCTGGCCACTCAAAGCCAAAGCCAAATCTGAACATCTGACAAAGTGACTTAGATTTGTACCCAGTGCCGAGCACTTTCGGACAAGTAATTGGAATAAAGGATTGAAGTGACGACTGCATTTCAGCAACTGGTCTCCGTTTTAATTAATGGTTCCAGCTGGGTATCAAACATCCTAAAATACAGCAAACAATCAGATCTACAGTACACTCATCAGATGGTGATACTTACTTGCTCCTGATGCCACATTGGATGATGCCAGTTTTTCAGTTATTCTCCAGTAGCCTCATATTATGGATATCTTCAATAAAATGGATTTATAAACATCAGAGACCTGCTGTGCAAACTTTCTGTGCACAATGATTTCTGAGAAAAAGTTTTTATTAAGCATTGCTTTGGAAAAAAAAGCATTCAGAAAGTCTTCCACCTCCCTCTGTCTTCACTATACAGGCTCTCTGACTCACCCCATTTAGACAAACCAATTTCCAACCAAAATAGAAACTAGGCCTCAAGTCAGTTCATTATCACTTTTCCCTCAGACTTCCTCTCCCTTGTCACCTCCTCGCTTTAAGGCTGAAGCTCAAGGGAACAAACCTAAAAGCGAACTCATTTTCACATATGGTGAGTCCAGACAATACAGAGGCCGCACAGTTACTGACAGGTGCTTCAAAAAATAAAAAAAAGGTTTACGGCTGTAATATTCATTATGCATTTGCATGTTATTATGGATACCTTCTGTATTTTATAAATGGTCAGTCATGTCCACAGAAATGAAAGATATCCAGATGCATTATGAATTTGACCAGAACAGTGTGATGGAATGACAGGATGTCCAACAATAAGACCTTAGACAGTTACTGCTCCTTGTTCCTGCCATGATGCCAAAGCAACACCGGGAGTGTACAAATCTCAAAACATGAGGTTATGACTCATTTTCATGACTAATCACTGATACTCATTATGTATTCTCCTCAAGCTGCCCTAAGTACACTTCATAACTTTGATTTCCATCATGAAATCACATCAACTTCCTTGACAGTAAAATATCATAAAATGAGAAAGGTCAGAAATAACATCAGATGCATATGAAACATAAGGGAAGCAAAAACTAAAAGGAAATACAATCATTATCCACTTTTTTAATGTACTGCTGGCAGCAATAAGAACTCACTGGAGAGATTAATAATAATAATTAATAAGGAGAGCAGTCTGGAAGCATTAATTGTACTCCAAAGGCTTTTGTGTAATCGTGCCCCACAATTGCCAAACACATCATTTTTATTTATTTATTTATGGAAAACACAGATTACATTTGAATTTGATAATTATGTCTTTATTTTGCCTGAGTCTGGAGCTTCACAGCTAAATGTAAAGATATTCCTGACTTGAAGCAAGACGCAGGGACAGAATATTTTCTCATGCAGGCAAGTCAACAAACACAATGACACATGCAAAGCAAAGCCTACTGTCTTATGCAGATTCATCCCACTCCCATCTGTTCATGGCCAAAACCATCTCATGTTCCGATGACTGAATCTTCACTCATACACAGAACTTTTCTGTTTTGTTTTTTTTTCATTTTTTATCATAAACCCATCAAAACATGGTATATAAGTGTTCACACATAGTGACCTGCTTAGTGTGTCCATAGGCTACTCTGCAGTCTGCGATGTCAGAAAACGGGGTCATGTTCAGGCTGCGTTTGCCCTCCTGCATTTCAATGACTGGATACGTTGTTGTCACCAGAGAAAAACCCTTGCTTCTGGAAATGCAAACACACACTGCAGGCATGTAAACATGCACAGACACTCAGACATCAATATGATAATTCTGAACACTTTCACGCAATGCCACACAAACGAACAAGTAGCCTACACACACTTGTGTCCATGGAACACATTTGTGATTCTGGCATCGGAAGAGGGCAACACAGTCAGACCCGTTGGGTACAATAGTGTTGTTTGAATTGGGTCAAACAATGGAGCTCTTTGGCATCTGAATCAAGCCAGAGGATGAGTATCGCAGAAGGATGAATAGCCTCCTACACAGTTGCTTCTCTGGCTTGAAAATATGCATCACTACGCTGCCTGTTACTGTGGAATCAGCTATTAGCATGGAAGCAGCGATTTGTTAGCATCCAGGCTAATTATGCCATGCTAAATGAAAACATGCAGCAACTTGCAGGGAGAGAAGACCAAAGACAGTGAATACTGGCATTATTCATGGTCAGCTCTAGAATAGTGTTAGACATGCATTGCATGCTTGTTTTTCATAAGACTAAGTGATATGAGAAACATTTCTACATCACATGGAATTAGTACAGGCTGTTTGTTTTTTTACTTAAGAGAGACTCACAACAGAAAAGCTGTTTAGCAGCCGGATCAAGGAATAAAGCTCTCTAAAAACTAGGGGTGGTGAATAAAATCATTTTTTAATCAGAATCGAGATTCTTGTTCATCAAGATTCAGAATCGTTTCAAAATATCCAAGAATCGATTTTTTTAAAGGGCTAAAAATTATTAGCTTGACTTTCAAACTGCTGCTAAGAGACAAAGATATGTTAAACTTTGCCAGGTCAGATAATCCATCCATCCATCCATTTTCTGAACCGCTTAATCCAATTGGGTCGCAGGTGTGCTGGAGCCTATCCCAGCTATCAACGGGCGAAAGGCGGGGTACACCCTGGACAGGTCGCCAGTCTGTCGCAGCAGGTCAGATAAGTTTAAACAATTTTTCGATGAAAATGATCAGTTTTTATTACAACTAATGAAACAATTTTTCAGAGAAAAGTTTTGTTACTAAAAGAGGATTGAATGATAATTAAGATCGGTTTGAATCGAGAATCGATAGAGAATCGAATCGTTACCCCAAGAATCTGAATCAAGTTGCAGCAAGATTCACACCCCTACTGAAAACCAAACAAACAATGAAATATCACACCAAATCCAACAGAGTTGAAGAATAAAAAATCCTGCTGAGGAGGAAAAGCAGATCAAGGCAAAAAGCGCTAGCAGAAAAGCAAGGCAACCTGCCAGGAACTGGCGGAGTGTTGGCTGAGCTGGCCCCTCCTTAACAAGGTAGTCTGGCATAAGGAGTGTCAATTTTCTTAAGATCTGACTGTAATTGGTTATGTGGCCAAAAACCTGGTGCTGGCCTACACCAACCAATCACAGGATGTGATTTTTGCAGTTGGAAATTTCAGCTGTTAGCATGTAAGTTATACATATATAAATATATATATTTAAAAGGTTGGGTTTGTTAGAAGAGGTTGAAAATACAGAACATAATTCCAATGTTAAAACGTTGTTCTTCTTTGAGGGGGTGGTGTATTCAATTTCAGGTGGGGGACGCCCCAGTCAGAGCGGCCAAAAGCTCTGGCCCAAGTATTCCACCTTGTGCTGCCGGACCTGCCCAGTAGCATGTCCTCATGGTGATAAATGCTTACATTACGTTATGTTTGGTCTTTGTTAGGTGAGCCAATCAAAGTCGGTACAACCATTTCCGTACACTTGGACATTTTTGCGTTGGTGCCCATTGAAACACATTAAACAATTTGAGGTTTTAGGATAAAAACGATAAAGTGACATGCAAGGAAGCAGCTTGGGTGTTTATGATATCATTGCAGTTTGTAGTAAAAGACCAAAAACTTCCCTGCATATTTTTGCCTAAGAAACCCACAAACTCATTTGTGGTCAGTCTGACTTGTGAGCCTGCTGTAAGATCAGGGTTTATACCCCGGTCTTTGCATGAAACACCACACCTAGATAGTATCTAGGAGGCTTTATAGAAAAGTACCCACACTAAGTGGCTTAACCACCTCCTTTTGAGTGAGGCTCCTAAGCCCCTCATGAATGGCTGAGCTCATAAACCTCAATCCTGCTTGGTCACTGCTTACAGCTCATTACTATACAAGAGGGTAGGCTACAGAGCAATTAATAAATCTACAACATATTTCAGGCTCAGGTCTTCCTTTACCATAAAAGATCGATACAGCATCTGAATGACTGCAGACATTTCCGCTTCAACCTATATCTTGCCCAAGAGCAAAAGTTAGATGCTTGAATTCCTTCACAAAAATTGTTTCTCAAACTTGGACCAGACAAATCCTTTTTACAGTTGAAGAACAGACTTTCATATTTCTCAGTTCAGCTGCTGACATTTACTTGTAAACACCTGAGCAAGTTAAAATTCTACGTGAGATGAGGCAAAGACACACATCCATCCATCCATCCATTTTCTGAACCGCTTAATCCAAGTGGGTCGCGGGTGTGCTGGAGCCTATCCCAGCTGTCAACGGGCGAGAGGCGGGGTACACCCTGGACAGGTCGCCA
>JAVQJG010021477.1:0-21564 GCA_036024015.1 Craterocephalus amniculus
ATAAATCCCTACTTGATAGAGTAAATTTGCCCGGCACCAAACAGCAGCCAGACAATCATTCTGCTTGCAACGATGCTGGACAAGACAGGTTAAAAAAAAAAGAAAAAAAAAAAAAAAAATAGAATAAAAACAGCATAATGGAAGACAAACACTACTGATGAATCCATCTACTGTCTGATGGTAATCCAAACATATTTACTGGTATGATAAAACTAAAGCTGTTCTTGCAGAGGCTGAAAATAGATTTGCAATTCTAAGTCAAATAAGATAATTGTCTTTGGGATATCTATTTTATTCTAATTAATGCAGAACTATGCAGGAAGTCAAGATGAACCTCATCAAGATGACAATGGACTTCTGAGCTTGGAGGTGAAGTAAAGAGGCCTCATCCCAAAGGTATTGCCTCATTTCTCCTCTCTCTTGTGTACTCTCTGTCATTATATTTTTCTCACATACATGTCACAGAGTGACCTGTGTGTGAGAGAGATAGTTGTGTGCCTGATTGCAATCCTGCTCCTGTGATTGGGCACAAATAGATGCAGGTGTGTGTAATTAGTGGGACGGTGGCAGTTCACACAGCCAAGGAGAGGAGCAGACGGGGAGGACGGAGGCCAGAGGACAGCACACGAGACGCTGGGTGCACACGGGATGCTGGACGCACGCGTGCTGGACGGCTGACTGGATTGGAAGCAGGGACAGCGAGAGGTAGCCAGTGACTGGACACACCGTGGGAGAAGTGGAGGGGGAGCGTGAGCGTGAGCCAAACCCCCTCCCTCAGGTAAGTGCCTCTTTCTTGTTGCTAAGGTGGTTGTGACGGGGACAGGGCTCGCTTGCGTGGTTTTCTAGTTTTATCTTTACTGTGGTGTGATTAGAGTGAGACTGCGGCCCTGCCCTGACCATCCCCTGTAGCATTTAGTTACCAGTCACTGGCTTTGCCAATCACACAGCCTGTCCCTTACCAGGTCACCCTCACCTGGCCAGCGTCGGAAGGGAGGACCAGTGGAAGAGGAGGGAGGAAGAAGAACCCCTGTTGGAGCCACAACGCGTTACCTGAATACCGTTCTGGCTGGACTGGGACTCCTTACTTTTGGGCCAGGA
Organism: Craterocephalus amniculus; assembly: GCA_036024015.1. Taxonomy (NCBI): domain Eukaryota; kingdom Metazoa; phylum Chordata; class Actinopteri; order Atheriniformes; family Atherinidae; genus Craterocephalus; species Craterocephalus amniculus. The sequence goes on from JAVQJG010021477.1 coordinate 1,099, forward strand.
CCAAAGACTCTTCAGGTCCCTTATTTATTACTACTCTGCCTATTAATAAATTTTATCCTTTTTTTTATGACTCTTACATTGACTGTTTATTTGTAGAGTGCTCCCCCTTGGACTCCGTGTATTTGGGGCCCCCCATTCTGCCCCTGTCACATACACACACACACACACACGAGGAATACTATTGTCCTTTAAGGCAGTTAGCTCAGGCCCAGAAACACGCCAAAATATATTTGTGTTCTGTGCTGAGTGGGTGCCCGGGGTTGTGAAGCTGCATGAGAACACTTGGTATGTCAAGTCACGGTCTGGATTTCAACAGACGCAGTTAAGGAGAGCTGTAGGGAAAGCGAGGGGAGGAGTGTTGCTATATGCAGGAATGAGGCTCACAGAAGATCACATGAGGGTAGGAGCATGTTCGCTGGGATGAGTTTTATGTCTGAAGTGAACTATCTGCAAAGGGAAAACGGTATAAACTGAATTTAAATCCCACTTTGCTGAAGATCTCCATCAGTTTCAAACACATATCAGAAAACGTCTCTTTAAATGTTACGAAAAAGGTGCATTTGCAGGTTCGGCTTATAAGTTCTACCAAATATCCAACCACCATGCGTTCCCACACGGGACCGCTCTGCCAGTTTCTCTAAAATGTAATGTGCCGTATCAGTTATTTTACTTTGAATTCCTCTCAGGCGGTATATCTCACTGCTTCTCTATTTTGGTTGCCAGTGAAAAGCTTATCCCCCAGACTTTTTTTTTTTTCTTCTCTTAACTTTGGGAAAAATAAATTGCTTTGCATCTAAGTTGGACCTTTCTGCATATTTGCTTGTGCTCCCTGCTGGCAAGGGAGTTAACACTTCATTTAATTCCAACTCAGCTCGAGTCCAGCAAAAGAAGATTGCTTCAGGAGATAAACCACATAGCTATTCGTACTAATTTCTTATATTACGAAGATTCTTAATATGCTTATTTTATATCAAACTGGTAGCTTTCAGCTCCCTAAAAGAGCCCGTATCTAAGATGTTTATGCATGTTATTAAAGAAATGTTATCCGTGTGAATGAATCACCAAAAAAACTTAAACTTTATCATTTGGTTGATGTTTTATGTATTCAAAACAAAATTTTCACTGCAATTGATAAATATTTAAAAGGAAATTAGATTAATGGTCTGCTTAGAGGACAAGTTGAATTTATTTGCATCACTTCTGTCTCTCGTGTCTTTTCAGTAGTTTTTTTAACTAAAAGCTGAAAGCAGAATTGTTTCAGGCTGAAGAAGAGAAGCACGGCAGCTGAGGAATTTTAAACAGAGACCAGAAGGTGCCTCCTGTAATGTCGACACACTCCTTTGTAGAAAATTAGATTGGGAGTGAAATGGAACCTGCTGGCTCTCAACTTAATGAACGGTTTCCAAAGCAACATTTCGCGTTAGTCACAGAGGTCTCAAATATTGACTTATTCTCGCAGAAAATAAGAGCAGTTTTAGCAGTTTTTCTCTCTGAATCGCCCGCAGAATCACAGCACCAGCTAATTTCCCCTCAGATTTAAATTTTATTTCTCCTTAGGTGTTGCTCTGAGAGAGAAAGTGTAATCCTGAAATACTTTTTTTAATTATAAAAAAGGATCAAAACCATCCCTGAAAGATTTCATGTCTTTAATAAATAAGGCTTACAGGAATTCTGTTTTGATAACAATATTAAACACATTTAGTTTTTGTTTTTCTTTTGCATGCACATGAAGCTGCACAGCACATGACCACATAAAAAAGGAACAGAATTAAATATATCCAAATGCTGATTGTGTTTGGATAAAGAAGAAATTTCCTGCACCGACATGCAGGATCAGATATGATCGTTGCTGTTAATGCTGTGAATGGTCGCTTTCTGCTGACCGCTATATTCACATGGCCTAGCAGGGAAAGGACAGTGAGATAGTGGTCACTGATGTCTGAGTCAGTTTATCCCAATATTGAGTTTAAAACATTTATGGCATCAATAAGGGAAATCGGTTTTTCTAACTGAGGACTTTCTTTAGGTGGGCTTCTTTGGAAATCTTGTTCTTTACACTGAGAAAAACCTGCAGAGCATCCTTCGGTTCAATCATTAAGTACTGTGTTTTCTTTTAAAATGGAAAGTCCTTAAGTAATCACTTCAGTGTTGAACACGGTGAGTCTGCAGAGGAGAGAGACATCTTCACTAAATCTGTCTTTCTACTCCTAGATCCTCACTCAGCCCCTGTGGGTTTGAAGTAGCTACTGTGAGTTTGTTGCTTCCCTCTTTCCAGAAAACAGCAGCTGTCAGTTTGATTTTACGTCTCTGTTACAATCGATCCCAGCGGTGACAAGGACAGCACACATATACAGACGTTCAAGCCCTCAGGGGATGATCAGTTTGTGTCGAGGGGCGTTTTTCTGTAAACATACAACAGCTCCACATGTCCACATATACATTTCCTTTGCAAGCCTTTCTAGTAAAAGCATTATTTTTCCGGAATTTTTTTATTTTTATTTTTTTCACAAAATACTTTTCTATTTTGGGCATATCAACTATGAAACATGGTTTATCCCGTCTTTGCTCTCTTGAGGTATCCGTTTTCCGGATTGACCTTGACCCTGCAGGAGCTCTCCCGTCCCTTTTTCTGCTCCTCCAGAATCCATTTAAATGTCTGTAGATTAATATAAAACAGGCAGCAAGCTTGCACAAACAACATCGAGACATGTAGAAATGTCTGACAGTTCCTCCCGGGGGATGTGAGGTCAGCGCAGATTTTTAGGATAGAATATTTTCCTTTTTACGATTAGTGTCATTTAAATTTTTTTGTCTTTCCATCAAAATTCTTCACAAGCTCATGTGTGGTTGAGTTTTTGTGAAGTGCACGGCTCCCTGCGGCTTGTTCTGTTGTCTTTTTGAGCACGCGTCCTCTCTTGTGTACCATTAGATGAAATCTGGTTGCGTTTTGGATGTGAGCTGGCTGACTGTCACCTCCGTGTAGGAAGCTCCCGTCAGGATGCAGGCGGTCTTTTGGGGCCCGGTTACGTGGCACAGCGTCGTGCTCTCCGTGCAGTTCAGGCATGCCCCGTAACTCTCCTGCTGTCCGTTTGAGAATCTCGTGGAGGCGCTCGTGTCCTTGTTGCGCTGCGAGGTGGATCCGAAGCGTTCCTGCGGCTGCGGGCTTCCCCTGATCATCTGCCGTAACATTGACGTGTCTCTGTACAAGCACTCCCGGAAGTTGGGCTTGCACAGCAGGTAGACCATGGGGTTGTAGATGGTGGAAGATTTGGCAAACACAGCGGCGAGGGCGAACGCCGTCGGTGGGACCTGCGTGGCGTCTCCAAAAGCAGCCCACATGGCCACCACGGCGTAAGGACTCCAGGCACCCAGGAAGCCTATACACACTGCAACTGACAGCTGTGGAGAAGAAGCATTCACACATACACACAAGAAAACACTCATATGTGGGTACAAAAAAGGCAAAGACATGCAGAAAAAGTCACTTAGTGGCATGCAAGTAGAATAAATGGTCTAAGTGGAATCAGCTATTTGTATAGATATTTGACTTGTATCCCTCTCACATCCAGTCTACTGCAAAACCTGAAGTCAGTGTTGCTGAGGTGGCGCAGTCATATCCTCTGACCTTCACAATGAGAGCGTGAGCATTGGTGGTCTTGGTCTGTGGTGACACATGCTGCTGGACGGCCTGACGTGACCCCCGCACGGTCAGCAGAATGAAAGCGTAGGAAAGGAAGATGACGGTGCAGGGCAGTGCATAGCAAAAGACGAAAAGGCAGATAATGTAGGACAAAGCTAAAAGCTCGTGGTTGGGTGCATGCCAGTCAATGCAGCAGGCTGTGCCGTAAGGTTCAGCGCTGTAACGCCCCCACTGTGCTAAGGGCCCCACAGCAAACACAGATGCGTAGCACCACACTCCAGCCACCAGGAGGCGAGCATGTGAGGAGGAGAACTTGTTACCTGAGAGGGGAGATATAAAAAAAGATGCTTCAAGTTTATTCGGCTTACTCTTTTCCTCATGCTGGTCAGCTTTGAGATAAACGTCTGGGGATGACATGGTCGTGCTTGTGGTGTTATCAGACCCTCACCATAGTTTGGGAGGCAGACTTTAAGGCAGCACACTAAGGAGAGGGCTGTGAGGTTTGTCAAGCTGCAGAGACCAAATAAGACTCCACACATGGCATAGACCTGGCAGGTGATTTCTCCAAACAGCCACCTGTAGACAGACGAGGGAAGGCAAAATGATGGGGACGGACCTGCAGTAACTGTTTTCCTGTCTGCTGGTTATATCCCAGACCACTGCTTCTCAACGGGGGCGGTACAGCCAATCAGAGACTGTCAGGTGGCGCTTGAAGTGTTATTCTTAAAAGGGGAACTTTGAGGTGTTTTGGGGGAGTGTTTTTTTTTTATTGACGCTTAAATTTATGATTGACACTTAAATTGACCAATCAGTGTGAGGAGAAACAAGGGCAAGCAACACAGATGGTCCAGAAGGAAGTGAACCCAGAGGCAGCATGTTGTAGAAACGTGGCCTAAAACACTTTTCTTCTTTTAAATAAATAACTTGGACTTTCGTTTGCCATTTCCATTTTTCATTTGACCTTTCTACTAGGGGTGGTGAAAAAAAAAAAGTTTTTAATCAGAATCGAGATTCTTGTTCATCAAGATTCAAAATCTTTTCAAATTTTCCAAGAATTGATTTTTTTAAAAGGCTAACAATTATTAGCTTGACTTCCAAAGCTGCTGTTAAGTGACAAAGACATGTTAAACTTTGCCATGTTAGCAAAGTTTTTTTTGATGAAAATGATCAGTTTTCTGTCAACTAATGAAACAGTTCCTCAGGGGTGTTTCTGGCTGACAGAGAAACAGAGTTAATCAGCACGTTTTGTTATTGATTGAATGTGAATTAAGATCGGTTTGAATCGAGCAATTGATACAGAATCGAATCGTTACCCCAAGAATCGGAATCGAATTGAATCTGGGATGCTGCATGAATCACACCCCTACTTTCTACTATATTCAGTTGACCACAATTCAGAAAAGGTCAGACACACTTCATGAATCTTTGTGGTTCTAATCGAGCTTGATTGGGTGACAATGCTTGTTAGAGGCTTTTAGAGTTTTTTCTGCTCATTTTTGTATACTGCATACTAATACTGGTGTTTCTTATGGTGCACATATATTGTCTGTACTGAGATTCAGCCAGATCCTCTGGGTGCCATTTAAATGTCGCCTTTTTGAGGCCATGTTTAGCTCACCTGGTAAAAGCAAGTGTGTTTTATTCAAAATTGGATGCCATTGCTCATATCAGCTGCACCTGGATTAATTTCTAGTTTGTAGCTGAATGTCTTCACCTGGTCTTAAAAGGTTACCAGACCCACAAACAATTATTACAGTCATGGTCTGTATATGAGGAGTAAACATTGAACAATGGGGGGCAGTTGGGGAAATGGATATTAGATAGGGGGGCATTGGCCCAAAGAAGGTTGAGAAGCACTGTCCTTCATTTATCAACTTTATTGGGCAAAGCAGAGATCTAAATGACAAATAAGTCATTGAAAATGTTGCCCGTTACTGTCAGTGATTACCAGTTCAAGCCAACCTTCACTTCAATAAGAGATAAATTTGATGTCGCGATGAGGCAAATTTGATGTATACCTGTGCAAAAAAGCTGAGGGTATTGCCAGTGGAAATAAAGCAAGAGTCATCCCAAGGTCGCTGATGGAGAGATTGATGATGAAGAACTCTGCTGGTTTTAAGGTTGATCGCTTGTGATAGGCAACAAGTAGCAGAACGGAATTGCCAATGAGGGACAGTATACCTGTGGAGTGGGAAAAAAAAACATTCGGTCAAGCAAGAGGTGTAAAGTCAATGAAAGATCAGCACAGCAGAGATGGGGTGGTTGTGTAAACTCACAGAAGACGCTGTAGAGTGACCCCATGAAGATGTCCTGCTCCTTGGAGATGGTGGAGACAAACAACGAGGAAACATCTGAAGCATTTCCCATCTGAAACATTTCCACAAGCATGAGATAGTTAATTGGGAAAAATGCTGGAGAGTTTACTGAAACTCAGTACCCGACCGGTGATGATGCAAGCATCGAATATCTCAACCCCACAGTATCCGACATAGAAACAAATGAAAGGCTTTTCTTTGATTAAAAAAAGGGATACTCCTCTTTGAAAGATGAGGAACCTTTTGTATTAATTCTATATATAGTGCAAAGGGTTGACAGATGGAAAGAATTACCCACATTGTGCCCTTCAGCATTTACAACAAACCCTTTAGAGCCTGCGAACAAAGCAGATAGGAGGCATTCCTATTAAATGCAATTATTGTCACATGATTGAAGGAATCGTGTGTCTCCACATTGCAAATAACACATTTATTGATCAAACCATAAACAAAGGAACAAAAAAAATCATTTTGCAAAACAGAAAACTCAGATTCTCAAGCATCTGTGTAAGAAAATTAACCTTTTCTATTGTTGGAGGAATCTTAATAGCATCAGCTGAAGCATGTCTAAGGCACTTGTGCTCTTTGCTATGAGCCAGACACCAATTCCAGGCAATCAGCATCGCCTTGCCAGCCTGTTTTCAAAGTTGATGATGTCTTCTATTCAGAGCATCAGCCATGGGAGAATGAAAAATAAAATGTGAGCCGAGAAGGAAAGCGCAGCGCAGCGGCCAGGGTGGAGAGATTTACTTCGGGGTCTGTTAGAAATAATATGGAGGAATCATTGGTTCTCAAGGACTTTAGCAATCACAGGATGATGAAGGAGACTTCATTATTATGTAAGTCAGCTCGCCCGTCGGTGACGACATGTCCAGCCAGGCTGAGCGGAGAAGACTCGGCACGGCAGGTAGCTTTCTGCCACACATCTCCACTGATATGTCTGCAAAGCTGCTCTGTTCGTCTTACCTGCAGAAATGGGAATCTTTCTCTTTTTTACTGCCTCAGACTCTATAGAGTGAGTCAGCTGTTATTTTGATTTAGCTAATCCTCTGTGTCCCTGACTCCATCTAGTTTGACAACAATTCACTCACCTTGCAAGTCCACGGATTGGGCTTTGTTAACTACCTGTTATCTGTGATCTCTGATTTGAAATTAACAACATAAGACATGCCTGAACCGAAACAACTAATCCACTGTCAAAGATGGGAGATCCAGCCTTTCCTCTCACTGAATTTAGTGTTTTAGAAATTTTGCCGTTTGGATGAAAACATATAAATGCACGTTTGGAACATTTTGAAAGACTAAAACAATGTTGTGGAGTTAGACTGCTACAGTATATGGTGTTTTATTCGTGGGTCTTCAGGGCAGATCTGAAATCTGGGCATCATGATGGGAATATTTAACAGGTGGCAAAAATCAGCTCTACTCTACTTTGAGCCCCTCTCGGATGACTGAGCCCGGCCACCCTGCAGAGAAAACAAATTTCAGCTGCTTCTAATCGTGATCTTGTTCTTTCGGCCATCACTTACAGCTCGTGCCATAGATGAAAGTAGGCAAGGCGAGTTTATGTGTATAGCACATTTCTTGTTAAAGACCATTCAAACTACTTTATGTGAAGCATTAAAAGCTTTACAAATGGTGAAAAGAGCATTAAAAAGTAGTAAAAGCAAAAACAACGAGCAAAAATCATAATGAAGTCATACATTACATAAAAATACTAATTTAACTGTAAAAGCAAGACAAGTTGCAGGGTCTTTGCTGCAGGCATCATATTGATGAATGAATGAATAATTTAATAATTGAATCAAATTTAATTTACATAAATTTGAATGTGATATGTCCTAAAAAATGTTTTTGATTTTCTATTTTATTTTGAAATGCATCATTGGATTCTGTTAAGCATATGTGTATGCTATAATGGCCTAAGTTTAAAAGACAACACTTGTGCGGGAACATTTAGGTTTAAAACCAAATAAAATGGGAGAGCCAAGTAACGTAGAAGAACCAGTTTGAGAAATTTGCAAGAGAACAGTGATGGTCAGCACTTCTAATGCAGCTAATCTGAAAAATGATCTTTGAATTAAACATCCCACACAATTCAGAAAAAGGGTTATTGTTAAATCTTTAGATAAAAAGTCACTTAAAAAGCATGACAATATCTGATGATGTGCTATTACTGACAGTGTAACAGAATACAACAACCAATCATCTTGGCAGGAAACGCTGAAATTTAAGAAATGTTGCAAAATTTTTCTCAAGATATTTTAATTACCAGGAAAACATTGTAAAAGTCCCTAATAAGTTGATATAGGGTAGCCTATTGTTATTTATTTAAAAAGCCTAAAGGGAAAAGTTACTATAGAACTTAATATAATTTTTTTCATGTTTACATGGCCTCCCTTTAAAAGGCTGTTATCCATATCTGCATTATGACGTTATAAAATAATTGGCATATATGTAAATGACAATTGTTCATTACTGTTTACTTTTACAATTTATACGACAAATAATTGTCCATTTGGATGTAAACTGTGACAGACCAAATCATAGATGTTAGAGGAGCTACACATGGCAGGACAGTACACCCTGCAACAACAAAAAAATCTGGACTCTGCAAAAAGCTGTGAACCAACAAAAGGCCACACAGAAGCACTGAGAATAAAATCAATGCTTGAAGAAAGGGGCAACTTAGCAAGCTTATACACTGGTTGTTGTAGGGATGAATGTGCTCCTGAAACACACAGGTTCATTTTCTGAAGAGAGCAATCCAGACCTGCCTCTGAGTGCAGTTACAGGAATAACTGCTGTCAATGGACATTTGAAGAATTACTGCTGTCTGAGTCCTAATGTTGGAGATTCAATGATCGTCAGTGGTGGTTTTACAAAATTTCACTGGGGATTAACAGATTGGCTCTCCCCTTCCTGGAAGGGCACTTTCATTGTGCCTAATGAGTGTGCTAATAATGGAAATGGTTACCAGCTTCAGTATTATGTGTTTGTGAGTTCACATCTAAGCAGTTTGATGTAGACAACATGAACTCAGGATATTCTTATTCTGTAGTCAATTAGCAGCTGTTTTTCTCCAAAGCGGCACAAAGGAGAATTTAAACAGGAGGGCACTCAATATTACCCTGGGTCTAAGTGTTTGTTTAGAGCTGAGTGGTGCTCAAGAACTGGACAAATCTTTCTAACACATCCTGACGAGTGGAATAGTTAGGCTAAGTGCAGGAATGCTCCTTGAACAGCTGAGTTGTTAGTTTGTTCTTAAAAGTAGAAAAGGAGTCTGCTGATCTGACTGAGTTTGCTTCCACCACCAGGAGACCCAGATAATGTGGTTCACTTGAGACTTTGATACATCCCATCCAACTAAACAATTTTTGGTACAGGGACTTGCCAACAGCAACCGGCTCCCCAATGACTTAACCTCACAGGTCCCCAGAGCCCAGTTAGACAAAACATCTGCAGAACTGGAGTTTCTCTCATTCAGAAGTGGGCATATTTGGAACCAGCAACAGAATTCCTTGATCTGACTTCCCAGTCAAACAAGTAATTAGGAATAAATGGCTTATGATAGCCAGGCTAGTAGTTGGTCTTTTGTAAAGACAGGAGAACCTTACAGATAGAAAAATATTTCTCAGTAAAAGTGCACAACAGTCCAATGAGAGGTAGCGAAAAAAGATCCCGAGTGACTTTCTGATCATGAGAAGCTAGATATTTAAAGAAGCCCAGAGCTGAGCATCATCCTAAAAAGTCTCTGGCCACATTATTAGGTACAAATAGTCCTAGTTCCAGGTCATGTTCAGATGTATTTATATAGCACATTTTCCATAACTTATGCTGCCCAAAGTGCTTTACAGCCTGAATGCAAGACATTTATGCAATCAGTGGCTTAAAATGATGCAAGAAGAAATATTTTAAAACAAGAAAAAAACAAACTAATTTAAATGATTCTTTCGGTGAACTTGTGCTCTAAGTATCAGGGCTGTCCCTGACCTGGACATTTTTAAAGGTTTGCTGATGACATACTTCTATTCTTTAGTTGTTTTTTTACCCGTTTATGTTGTGTGGGCCTTTGTGTGTTTAGATTGTGCAGCACTGTGGTCAACAGTTTCTTGTTTTTAGAAACACTTTGTAAATAAAGTTACCTTGTGTGAAACCCAGTCTGTTAAAGTGTCTTTAGAAAAGATTTATTATGAGAGTGTTAGTGCTGCTCTGATATTTAGGAACAGACTCTGCAGGAGTCTGGGACCTGCTGCAGAAAAAGCTTTGTTATCCTGAGATTTTAGCTTCATTGTGGGAGTAAATTCAATAAAATGAAAATTGGGCCTCATGGATTTTGCTAGAGCATGAATAGGCAGCAGCTCAGAAAGATAAGAACGATTTTGGACATTGTGTGACTTTAAAACTAAGACTAACATTTTTATTTGGTACCTGCGAATAACAGGAAGCTAGTAAAGAGACGCCAACACAAGTTATTGCTTCTTCAGTTTGATCAGCAGACGAGGGGCTGCGTTAACCAGCCTGACTGTTACTGCTGACCATGTCCATCCCTTTCTAGTTACAGTACAGCATCCTCTGGTGGCTTCTTCCTATAGGATGATGCCCAGTGTCACAAAGCTCAAATTGCCTGATTTCCTATTAATAACAGCAAGGTGGCTGTACTCCGGTGGCCTTCACAGTCATCAGATCTCTATCTGATGGAGCACCTTTGGGATGCTAGAACGGGAGATTGTCATCATGGATGCACAGCTGATGCTATCATGGCAATATAGAGAAAAATCCAATCTTCTTGAATCTGTGCCACAAAGAATTATTACAGTTTCAAAGGTAATCGAGGTGTAACTCAGTACTAGAAAAGTATAATAAAATGGCTTGTGACTGGAAACACCGTCCCTACAGCATAACTTTGTGATGGCAGCATTTGCCTGTGGGGAATTGCCTCCGCTTCATGAGCTGATAATCTATTCAAGATGCAGGGAAGTATGAAGAAGATAAATATCCTGAGGGAAAAACCTTCACCAAAGTGTTTTAGGATGTTTTGTCAAGCTGAGACAAAGGTTTACATTTCAACATGACAATGACTTGAGGCACTGAAATCTCTTTGGGAAAACTGTAGACGTCCTGAAGGGACTCGTATCTCTTTTGAGGTGTTTTTTTCTTTTTTTTCTTTTAATTTATTGGAAAGCACTTTGGTCAGCGGAAGCTGTTTGTTATGTGCTATATAAATAAATTGAATTGAATCGAATTGAATTTTGAGGTGAAAATAGCTGCACTCTACCGACTCTTCATCCCAGCCAGTTGAGTCAGAAGGTTTATTTCAAGACAAATAAAGGAATCTAACCCAGCAAAGTTAAGCTTCATTTAAAAGCTTAACAAATTACTTTCCTGAATGCACACGGGTGTCAATGCTGCCAAAGTTGCTTCAATGATAATAATATTAACAAATATATTTACAAAAAACTCCAAAAACTGAATCGTATGTAATGAGATCTAGTTGAGGTTTTGATTTAAAAAAAGTAATCAAATGATATATAATAGATGAGCTTAACCCTTTAATTTTCACACCAAGAAAAAAGCAGGAGAGAAATATTTCTTTACATTTTCTCTTTTCCTTTGAACAAGAAAAATACAAATAAATGTTTTTTTGTGCAAATAGTTGAGATCAAAGTTAATAGTATTGTAATGACAGTGAAATTGTAAAGATCTGAAACAGCAGCGGGATAACAAACACTTTTGGTATTATACCCAAACCAATTGGTAGGACGGTTAAGACACGTTTATTTAATCAATTCTTTGCTAAAATTCATGATAATGACTGAAAGATTTGCTCTACCAAATGTTAGAGCAGGATGACAAAGGGTTAATTACAACACAGATTATGGTTTGAGTGTGTCTCATTTCCCTGGTGAGGCGGTGAACCGCTGCTTAATGAATGCATGGAAAAACACCACATTCAGGTTTGTACAAAGGATGTTTTGTCTAATCCAAACCTCTGAAGAGAAGCTGTCATGCTTGAATGATTTAACCTTGCATCAAATGAATAAAAACCTTTGTTCAGATCAGACTTTGCAGACGCTTCTCTCTCATGTGAGCTGGTCTTAAAGCTTCAGCACCTCCACCATGCCTGAGTGAGCAGCACTTGATTTGATTTGTACAACTCCTGTTCTTGTCTTTGAATCGTCTCGTGACCATGTTTAGATGTCTCTCACAAGCAAGGACGCAGACTGGCAGCGTGTTCGACGCCACTGTCATTAACACGGCTGTCACAGGAACGCTTTTCTCTGTGCCAACCTGTTGATCAAACCAGTAAAAACAAAAGCAACACAAACCTCTGCCGTTTAAGAATGACAATGAGAGGAGAGGCATCAGAGATATGTGCCTTTTAGTCTACGGGGACAGATTTGTGAATGGCTGAGCTTTGACGACGTCTCTAAGTGTGTCTGCACTCTCTCCTCTGCTCAGCTCCAATTAATTGCTGCTTTGAAAAAGAGACAGGAAGTATAACCTCCAGATGGTGTCTTGGGACATAAACCATGTATCGCCCACTGACCTAGCTTATGTACCCATCATTTTGGTTTTCATTCACATTTACATCTCACCCTTCCTGCCCCGACCCGGCAGAAATCTGTGATTTACTGAGGGGAAAAGATTTAGATTAGTCTATCTGCAGTTTACTGCCGTTGTCGGCGTGACAAGTAATCCACCATACGAGTTTACGACAAGTTTCCCTGCTGCATGTCATCAAAACTATGACATTTGGGATGGCGCTGAAAATGGGACATGTCACTCTATTAAATGTCTGTAGTCAGCAGAGATGAGCAGCAATTTAAAGGCTGACAGGCATGTCGGGGAGTGCGAGCGCGACGGCAAGAGGCCACATGCATGAGAAGCAATGTCACTGTCTGCGTGGTTTTCAGACAGGAAGCCACTTTCAATCTTTGCCTCGTGTTTAAATCTGTCGCCCAGTTTTAGACTTAAATTTATCCTGTATCATTATTAATATTAGGAATTTTGCATATCCTTCATGGCTGTATAATAGTAGTGGAAACAGCACCAGTCATTGCATAAATATTGTAATTTTGTGTTCATGCCCAGCGTTTCAGTGTTGTGTATTTATGCTCCTGACATGTGTAATGGTGGTGATTTGGAATGTATGGTGTCACATTGCATCTTGCATGCTTGGCTTGATTTGTGGATTCACAGCTGCGTTTTTTTCAGATTCATGATTTCCACTTAAATGTCATGCCACAGAGAAAGGTTGTGCAACTGGCATCATTTAATGTATGCAACATGGTGATGCCTTGGTCACTCTTAAAAATGTCTGGTACATTGAGTTTTTCAGCTCTAACAAACCTAATTTTTCAGTTCGCTGCTATATATTTCCCTATAGACGGTTATTTTACATGATCTATTTGTATGTTTAGTCTTTAAGAAAATAAAAAATATGGCCAGTAAATATCGCATTTTTGCTTTGAAAACAACTAAAACATTCAACAGAACAGCTGCTGATTGGTATCTCTTTGATCAGCAAATCACTGCAGCCTCAGTCCATTTTTCTGTGTGCCAACTATTTGTATCATTAATAATCCATTAGGTCTGTGGTTTACCGCACTGCTCAATATTTAAAAGCAAACCATCACAGCAACATATATGACACACTGTGAGCCAAACCCCCTGGGGATGGGAGGCTGCCCGGGCCTCTGAGAGATTCAAGTTGACTTGATTCATCCTGCCTGCCTCCTCAGCTGAGAGTGACTGACAGTGATGAGTGAATGCCATTGCAGGACAATATTTACACAAATTTTTAACAGGACATCGCAGCAGATGGAGATAAGTCCTTTCAACATCGGCAAGAATGCGGGGGCGTAAGTTATACATGACTGGAGGGGGTTGTTTACTCAGTTAGGTCCTACAAGGGCTGCACTCCTGCAGGTTTCCTCTGTAATATGGATCCAACGGAGTATGAATTTCTGCACAATGACTCATTCATAACAGTCAAGTGTGTTGTAGAAGGGAAACACTGAAAACCTGCAGGACTGGGGCTATTGTTAGACCAGATTTTTGAGGGTGATGAGCCTGGGAATAAAGTAATCAGTTCTCAACTGGGTTTCGATGTCTGCTGGATATTGATTTTTGCCAAGTATAATAGAAAACTATTGAAGGGTGATAAATCTCCATTCCAGATTCTTGAACTTGTATGAAATAATGATATGAATTTAACAGTTAAAAGATTTGTTGACAATGCAAAGCCATTTAATAATATAGGATAATGACTTGAAGCTGGGACAAAGATTATAAAGAGTATCTGCAGTTTGCAACACAGCTCCAGGACTGACATGCTGAGGCTTCCCTTCTCTTTTAAGCCCACACACTAATTGGAAGCAAATGCTCTTCTGCTTCCCTTCATAACACAAACATATAGTATTACATAACCTCAGTCTGACTATGTGAAATCAAATTCTGAGAAAAACATCATCCTCCAGACACCTGTTTTCATTGGTTACCCTTCTGGCTCTTCATTTTTGCTTTGTTAAAATTAAGTTGTATCCAACAGAAACACATTATCTGACACTGTAATCATTCTCTGTCAACACACATATTGATTTTCTGGTGAGAAGCTAGAGTAAGAGCTCACAAACAAAAAGATCTCGAGCAACTACAACAGGCAGCTCGTGCATGCAGGCATACATCCTAAAAATGAACGTGCAGCAAAGCTGGCAGAGAGCAAGGCGGCAGGCGGCATCGGAAACGGTCACCGCTGTGACGACTTCCACTTGGACCGAAAGATTAAAATTAAGCAGTTGTTTGACTCACGGAGAGATAATCAGAGGATCTCATCACTAATCCCGCCAGAGATCCCACAAGTCTGCTGTGAGGTCTCAGCCTTCATCTAATCATCAACATTACAGGCAGAACAATCTGTTTCCAGTTCCCTAATATATGTGGACCTTGACTGAATGCCCTTCAAGAAATACTCTTAACAAAGCCAGATGTTGTCATAGGAAGACAAATGCAAGTCAGGAGAAATAATAAGACCTTACAAAATTAAGGAAATAAGAAATATTTTTGATTGACATGTTATACACACACACAAACACACACACATATACAAACATATATATATATATATACACACACATATATCACTGTTAATTTTCGGCAACCACTGGGATCATTATAAAATCTCACATTACTCCCAAAAGAGAGACCCCACGACTGTGCTGCTTACCTTCCAGGGAGGAAAGGCTTGTCCTCATTTAAACTCATGGAGGCCAGGTGGAGAGCCGCACACAGAGGAGAGGAGCTCGGTCAGCCGCTGAGAGGGAGACAGAGAGGAGGGAGAGAGAAGAAAAGGGGGAGGAAATCACTGGACCTGTTTCAGCCGTTTAAGGTATCCTCCTCCCCCCCGCACAGACGCACACGCTCATGCAAGCAGCCAGGTGGACGAGCGCTCGCTCCGGCAGACAGCGTGTGCGCTCATCATCCACATGCACCGAGTCGCGCTGATGTTCAGCGAAAAGCACACAGCGACGGCAGGCCAGGGAGGTGGGGAGAGGGGGAGGGAGGGAGATCAGCATAATACTGGAGAGATCTGAGTGTCACTGATGACTCAAAGTACCACTCCCCCCCATCTCCTCTATATACTCTCACTTCTTTCCGGGTGTGCCCGTCCCTTGCACTTTTTCTTATTTTCATCTTTTTGGGTCATTCTGCTTCAGTGAGTGTGAGCAAAGTGTGCCTGTGAAATATGTGTTCACGACAAACACGTCCGCTGAAGTCTGCCACAATAATTTGCTCATCCTGTGATTGTGATTACTTGAGCTGACCACAAGCTTTTTTCATTAAGGTATATATCATTTTCTCTCGGTGGAATAAAAGCTGTTGGATGAGAAGCGAAGTGACAGATCTCTTTCTTGTTTTCCAAAGTTTGAGGTCATGGTGATGCTTGTCTGCTCACGTCCTCTTTTTATTTTGGTTTAATTGCATCTGAGAGCAGAAGTGGAGCCATCAAGGCGTTTGACTTCTAACCACATTTCAGAGAGCGTCTATTGAATTTATCAACTCGGACTGAGCTGCAAAGCCAAGCGCTTCTGCTTTGCTGTTGGCATCGTTTGGTCTGAAGCCAAAGGAACGAGCAGAGCCAAATAATTCGGTGGAGGCAGTTTTTCTGATTTACAGCAGTAAGGTGACGTTTAAAAACATGAATTCCCACTCTCCAAAAGAGTTTGGCAATGCGTCCCACTAAGGCTAAATTATTCATGCCATAATTCCTATGTGTGATTTTTGTTTACAAAAAGTGTAAGCCAAAGGGAAAGGAATTTCTCAGCATATGCTCCAGGGTTCAGTGCCATGTGGCTCTTCTTCTTAAGGGGAAAGGGTTATTAGATGTAAACAGTAATAGTGTTGTAAGCTCAACAGAAAGAAAAACATATGTATTTAATCCTAATTAATTAATTTATTTAAACAGTTCCCAGTAAACTGTGATTTTGGCAGCCATACCTGCAGCATGATCAGATGCAAATCTCTCAGATCAGAGAGTGTAAGTCAGGTTGGAGGAGGAGAGAAATCTGGATGTCAAAGATAAAGTTTCGTCGCCTCTTTTATGTTTAACAAATTTTATAAAACTTGGGGGTCAGTGACAAGGATATTTCACTGTTTCTGACCATTTTTCAGCTTGTTTCCAATTATTTCCTCCGCCAAGGTGGAGGCCATGTATTCAGCAGTGTCAGTGTGTCTCTCTGTCTTTTTGTTAGCAAATATCTCAAAAGTTATGAATGGATTTTGATGAAACTTCCAAGAAATCTCAGAAATTGAATAAGGAAGAAATGATTCGATTTTTGCAGCAATCAAGATCGCTGCCTGGATCCAGGAATTTTCTAAAGGATTCTTTACTTTTTGGAGATAGAAATCATTTTTCCATTAGAGCTTCTAACTCAAACATAATGTCCACAATAAAGAAATAGTTGTGCGCTACTTTTTGTTGTTCGGTACACTGAACATTATAAATACCCCTGTTGTGTAAATGTGCATGCTAGAGAATGAGCTCGATGCTACAGGAATGATTGTAAGCATGACTATACCCTGTCAATCCATTCCTTTTTCTATACCAATAGTTCAGGGTATTGATCAATGAACGCTTGTTTCTACTCTGCATTTTGCATTTGATGTGTAGCTTGTGAAATTAAATTTCCCAAGTGCCTGTGCTTGATTCAAGGGTTTAAAATAAATATGACAGCCACTTGAGAAATAAAGTGCCCTCTCCATTCATACAGTAAATCCAGAGGGACCATTCAAACTGCACCTACGGCACTGCGCCATCCTGCTTTATCATTCCCATACATGCAGTTTGCTCGGAGCGGCACAGACTCATGAAAAGCTGCTTAAGGGAGCGTGGGCTCACTCGCTGAGCTGTGCCGAGGCTGCAGGGCTGTCAAAGCTGCAAAGAGCAGTGCTGTCATATTAGTACCTCAGCACAGGGTCCTGGTCCTTCTCTGACCACGAGCTCAGGCATATTTGGATGAATTTAATGCCACAGCCAGTAGTCAGCCATACTATGAAGTCCCCTTCAGTGACTTATTGGAGATGGCAGTTGGGAGGAAATGATCAGAACAAGAGGAAATTATTGGAGATCATGTCAAACATGAGTGCAGTCGCTTTAGCCTCTGGCATTAACACAGTGTGGATTTCAGCTCAGTAAATTTTATTCAGAGCTTTTTTTGTACATTGCAGCAATTGGCAATCATTCACTTTGGTCCAGAGTGAATTCTTAGCAAGACTGGAGAAATATTAGATTAGATGTGAATAACTATTGGGTGGATTATCATAAGGTTGTGTGCAGACATTCGTGGTGCCCAGAGGGTGAATTTTACTGACTCAGTTAATCCTCAGATTATTCAGCTGTTTTTCTACTCAGTCTTCTTCTTTTTTTTTCTTTGTTGTTACCACAAACAGGATAATCTGATCAAGCTTGGAGGATGGACAAAAAAAACTAATTGTTTTTATTTTGATGCATCACCAATTCTATCTTTATTTATGTGGAAAAATCACAGCCTTTATCAGACTGGTATGACACAAGTTCAGCTCCATTTTAAGAAAAGTTGCAAGGATGTGATAGCAATGGCTCACATAAGATAACTTTATTTCTAACAAATGTTGACATTGACATTTATTTTATTTCTTGGTTAAATGTTTTCTCATTCAAAAAAGCTTTCTCAGGACAACTAAGACTTGTTAGACTAATTAAGTTGTGTGAAAGAGAGACATTGAACTGGTTCCACTGGGATTAAAAAGGGAAGTGGCAGCCAGATGCTAATAATTGTACTTGATTAATTGATCGATGTGAGCATCCCTTCTGAAACAATGTTTTTCAGACCGGATCAAAGTGGAGCTATTTGTTATAATTCAAAGCAATAAATTTGGAAAAATTAGCTTAGGATAAACGCCTCATTGCATGTTTTGTAAGTGGAGGATTTTATTTTCCAGCCACTGGACCTGGTCCCCTTGCAGTCACTGAGAGGACCATGAACTCCTCAATATACCGAAGTGTTTTAGAGTCAAAGTGGGACCATCTGTCTGATGGCTAAAGCTTGGCTGAAACTGAGCCATACAGCTGGAAAATAATCCCAAACACAGGAGCGCGTCTACAACAGGGTGGCTAAAAAAAGAATCACATTTCTATAGTTCAAAGTCCAGACCTCAAGTGGACTGAAATGCAGTTTGTGGGACCCTTCAGAGTTGTGCGTGAATGTCAAACCTCAGTGAGTGGGTCTATATTTCTCTGTGACAGGAGGCTCATAGCATCGTACGATGTTGGTTCAGCTAAGAGTTATCCTCTGGGTTTTTATATCCTACTTTTACATTTTGCTTTAATTTTTGTTACATATTTACACAGTATAGATGAATATATGTTTTATTTTGCATGATTGTATGTCAGATGTGAAATTTTTAGTAACAGGATCGGACATTAAAGATGAGTAGTAATGATGAGGATTGTAAAGAATTACGGGATTTCTCAGGCTTAGTTTTCTCTATACAACAGTCAAGGCCATAAACCAATAATAATAATGAAACGTCTTATTTATCGAGCGCTTTACAAGATACTTTGCATGCAAACAGGTTCTAATAAAAGGAAGTAAAAAAACAAACAATAAAGAAAAACCCCAAAACAAATAGTTAAGATTAAAGTAAATGACACGCAGTATTAACTGTCAACTATTTAACATTTAAAGTTTTTTTAAAAGGATGAGAGTAATAGTTTTATTCACTGGTTTTAATAACAGTACACTTATATTTTCAAAAGTAAGATATTTTTCAGTTTCAACATTTGATATGTGGTCATTCTTGTCCAGTGTTAAGGAGATGGGGATATCTGATGGACCAAACTGTAAATTTCAGCAAATTATAATCCAACTTATCTCCTCCAGGTTATGGTAGGCATAAAAAACTGAAAGTCCCTCAGTTAAAGCCACTGTCTAGTGGTGTGGTGTGTCCTTTCTAGGCTACTTTAAGGCAGGGTCTCCTAGGAGGACCTGTTGCCACTGTGGTAGAGACTTTTTTATTCATTCTTCATGAGTAATGGGGGGACTGTTTCATTTACTGGTTTGGGAACCAGTGCCTTGATCTAAGGTAGTTATGTTATGCTATGTAGTTATGTAGTTATTTAGGAGTCATTCTCAACTTACATCTTTTCTACTCAAATAAAATTAATATTATACCCTTGCAGGCCCCCCTTACATGACGAGAGAGCTAAACCGCAGCGTGAAACCTTCTCCAGCGCATCCCAAAGATTTTCTTGGGGGTTCAGGTCTGGATTCTGTGTGTTGGCCGATCCATGTGGTCTCCCTTGAGTTCCCTTTACACTGTGTGTGAAAATATTCTTACCTTCACTGTCTTGAGCTCCACTGTAGTTTTTCTTGTATTTGATTTCACTAATGTTTCTGTCATCACTAATCACCATCATTCATGATATTTTCCCATCATATTTCTTTCTGGAAGAAAATGATTCCCCATTATCCTTCCAGTTTTTAATAATGCTTTGACAGTTCTTAACCCGGTTTTAGTAGTTTATGCATCTCCTCAGATGTTTTCTCTGCTTGTGATTTGACTCATCTCAAACAGACAAGGTTTCTTAAGAAATGAGAAGCTGATCATTGCATCAGTAATGCATCAGTAATGCAATGAGTAGGGAAGTGAAAGGTAATCACCCATGCAGTAATTGTCCAGTAGGAGGCTTTTACTTAATTGCTTCTGCAACTTTTCTTTTGGCCAGGTACTGTTTACAATCCCTATGTTATTGAAATGATATGCAAATCTATGCATTATGCTATATTGACATCTTACATGGGATTCCAACTGGTCTGGTAGCAGAAGTCATCGCTTAACTTCTTCAAAGAAGGGATTGCACGGCTACAAGTTATAGAAAATGAATCTGATAAGCCACTCCAATATGATTAAGTAAGGCTGCTGGAAATTTTGGTCTGCTTCTTTATGATGAATAATTTGATTGCAGAG
>JAVQJG010021482.1:0-25505 GCA_036024015.1 Craterocephalus amniculus
ACTTTTAGTTACATTTAAAGATGCTGCTCAGATCAGATGTCAAACAAATCACCTCTTCCTGGGAGCGCTATAGTCTACCTAATCTTGACTTGCGTTATCCCAGGCCTATGCCATCCTGCTGTTGAGGCTGTGCAGCCTACTGGAGCTGTGTGGAGCGGAGGGAATGCGCCGGAGTCACCGGAGCAGCGACTTGAATTACAGTCGCTAACAGCGGGCATCCACAGAGGAGCACTCCGCTGGCCGGGGCGACCGGGACGGGCGCGCGGCTGCGGAGCGATACGGTTTCAGCTGACTGGCTGTACAGAGGCTGCAGCTGCTTCTCATTTTATGAGGCTTTAGAGTCGGGCAGAAGCGTGATGAGCTCCTGAGAGCCATTTCTCAAACTTTGTTGTGGGGAAACAGCACTTGAGGCACGCGCATCATAAGAACTCCTCCAGCTCTGAGCCTTTAATGAGGTATGTGTAAAGTTCTATTTGTGACCACAACGCTTGCTCATCGATAAAAAAAAAAGAAAAAGATAATTAAGCTATTTGTTTGAAATGTGTTTTTGCATGCTGGACTCACCTGTGCTCTGCAAAGAGAGTCGTTTTTTGAATTGTTTCTCTTGGACATCACGCAGATCCACAGCCAGCACCTGGTGGCACGCGAGCAGCAGCAGCAGCAGCAGCAGCAGCACAGCGCGCAGACTCAGTGGCATACCTGACACTTTGTTCTTTATAAGGTGTTGCTGCATTTTTTGGTTAGTTTGGTTCAGTGGGGTGAAGCAGCGGGAGCCTTAATGAGGCAGAGATCTGAAGACTGGAATATAAAGCCCCAAGAGAGCAGCGCGTTCACTAGAGTGGGAGCTTGTTTTTCCACCAATCACAGCACGCCCCTGTGAACGCGCAGCTCGCGTGGAGCTGAAAGTTTATCACAGGGGGAGAAACTAGGGTGGAGGTGGGGGGGGGGGGGGGGGGGGTGGCGGGGGGATACCACCGGGAGGATGGGGCTAGTAGTAAGAAAAAACAACCCTCCAGAGACAACTACTAAAAAACCGCTCTTAATTAACCCAAAAGGGCGTGCGCGTTTGAGGTGTGCTCTCCGCGTCGAGGAGACGTGCCACACTGAACGTAATACGCACCAGTCCCGCAGATGAGAAGGGTCATGTTGTCCAAATGCTGTCATTTCTCAGATTACGTTCGTCAAATAATTGTTCCGCTGTTTAAGAAGAAAATATTATTTATTTATTTATAAATGAAAATAACCAGTTTTCACACGATTATAGCATTATTATGAAATTATGATTAGCTTTAGATCAAAACTGCACAAATCTCTCCTTAAATTAAAAGTATATTTAAAAGCTTCTTTGCTTGGACCCAAACATGGATCATGCACCAAACCTTAACATTCCACTTAAGATGTGTCCTAGTAGTTTTCAATTTAAAGATGAGGTTTAACTTGAGTTTTTAAATTTGAGATTTTTTCCTAATCAGGTCAGCATCCTCCAACTAGCTGAGTCATACTGGTGGTTGCTAACACTAAATGGGCCCCCATGGTCGTGGTCAAAGTGTTACCAGACTGTTTATAACAGATTTGTGCTGTGTGTAGCATCATCTTTCCTTTAACATGCTAATCACGGACTGTTTATACAAGATGGGTGGTCTCAAAATATTCAATTCCTCCCTTTCTAATGGTTTGCAGGAAGCAACTATAATGGTGAAAAATACATTTTTTATTATTATTATTTGATGAGCAGAAGGAACTTTTTCATTATCCTTAAAGGTATTGGAGGAAGTTTCCCATCTTGTAGGTGTCTGTCACAGAAACTTTTCCAGACATTAGAAGAACACCTTGTATACATACAAGGTGTTTTTCCTGCTCTCACCAGAGTTGGAGCTTTTCCAGCGCAAAGAGACTCTAAGTATGTATCTCAAGGTTAAGCTCTCTCATTTCCTAATCTGAAAGAACTGCCCAGTTCAAATATTATGTAGACCTCTGTGAACAACTGAACCTGCTTCCCATTTGATTTATCTCATGGATGAATATGATCCTAATGAGTTTAGTGTCAGTCACTAGACTTAGCACTATGTTTTTAAAAAAAAATGGTCCCACTTTCATAATGGTTCATTCATGTTTTTATTTGATGTTTTTAGGAAATATTTCAGGTGTGATCATCCTGGGATGAAGGGAACATCAGTAAAGCAGCTAGCCAGTTGTGTTTGCTTGCCTGAAGAAAACTGGATTCTGCCATTACGAAATAGTCAGTAAATATAGTTTTTTTTTAAAGATTAGCATTTTAAAAACCTGAACAAAACTGACCGTATACCTCCATCTAAGAAGCCTTCAGTGACTGTGTTCGAAAGCAAGAGTGTGTATGTTTGTATGTTTAAGTGTCAGGAGGTCAAGGGACGGTTTGTATTCATGTGAGTTCATACGGAGGCCCAGTCAGGAAAGACATCCTTTTACGGGGGCTAATGTTTGGATGTTGAATGGATTTTTTTTTCTTTGCACTTGTTCAGCCTCCTCTCGCTTCAAAACATCCCACAGCTTCAATCGCTTTAGTTCTAATGACCACCCACACAATGACCCTTCACCTAACACGCGTATACAAACACACACTCGCACACCCCGAATGGTTCACTAATGTGCAAACAGTACATATGGGGGGCCTTCTCATACTAAACAACATTCTGCTTGTCTGCATCTGTTCGCTCATATACAGAACAGCCTCTTAAGCATCTGCTGTGGGAAACTTAAACATCAAGAATAAAATGTGGCTCTAAGATCAGCTGCCTCCTCCACTGTGGTTTAAGTAGAAATATTTATTCATAATGAGGAATAATCACTCTAATGTGAGTAAGAATGAATAAAAAAACGTTTTGCCTTCTAGACTTAATTAGCTCCTATATGACAACCTGGGTGGGGGGAGATTTCATACATTTATTTAAATCATAAAGGACGTTGCAGCTCTAAGCAACAGTGGAGAACAAGAAAACAAGACTATTATTGATCATTTGTGTCAGTTAGTGGCAAACGTTTACAAGATCCAGATATTAAATCCATATAAATAAGGCTGTAATTTAGGAGCTAAATTCAATTAATATACATGTGGAAATATCCTGGGTAGATTCTAAACTCACAATTAGCATCAGCAACTACATTTCTAAAAGCATTAAAAGACTGATAGATCCATGTATTGAGTGTTAAGCTGAGAAGCTCACAAATGTTTTGCTACTAACATTACACCAGTTTACTTCATAAAGTAGAAACCACACGTAGTAGTATCTTCCTTTTGTTTAACTGGGTTCTATTATAACCGGCGCATGACAGGTTAAAAAAGATCAGCGATCTCTGAAAGCAACTGGTGACATCCAAGCAGCAGATAGTAATACTGTGGTTACGTACCTGTAGTTAATGGGTGGATAGCAAATGCATGTGCATCATTATTATTTTTCAAATACTACTGAGATGGAAGTAATTACAAAGATGGACATGAGAGAAAACAGAGAGGAGCATGATCTCACCTGTTTTTATTAAACCAATGAGGATGCACAGTCATTTATACAAACTAATTACACGCCAAAATAAAAAATGAAAAAAAACCCCCACAAAAAACAACAGGAAATATAAAATGGTGTGATGGAAGACAAAGACCTGTACTTACAGATCAAAAGCTCACTGACAAAGATTTCAGTTGCTGAATTTTAGAAACCCTGTTTGGACATGTAGCGCAGAACAATCTAATCTTAAACATCAGCAGAAAAATCAGCAACCCAGCCAACGTCAGCCACCCTTTCATTCGGTGGAGCTCCCTTGAAAGCGTGAAATATTAACAACCAGCATATTAATGGAAAATGTGCATAAACACAGCAAGACTTACAACTGAAAAATCAATGCAATAGCACATATGAAGGCCAGTACTGCAGAATGAATGACTCAGACAAAAGGCAGAGCAGTGCAGTGACAATGCACCTCTTGGCATTGTGCAATCCCTCCAGCGGTAGCTTCGTGCAGCACACATGGGAGATGAAACACCCTCTACCTCTAATCGATTCCAGATAGGCCAAAAAGGAAAAACTCATCCTTCCACTTCACCTTTCAAAAGGCCATGGCAGTCATACAGAATTATGTGTAGACCAGTGAACGCCAGTATGTGTGCCTGTATTAAGAGGGGAAATACAGACTTTTAAACTCCCTTTCTTAATCAATCGTTAACTTACTCGTAATGATAGTTTTTAGACACACCTCAGGGAGTTTTGGGGCCAGAAGCACAAGCAGGCTCTTGGGTTTCAGTCTGTTCAGATGGTGCCGAGTTAGAACTTGAGGTGGTCTCTTCCTTCCTTTCCCCTGAGAGGAAATCGTGAATGGCAGTTTCTATATGTGGCCGGAAAATGTGGTTCATCTTGGGGTCCACCACCTGGGATATAATTCTATCAACACCAGATTCCAGCATGCCCGATCTGGAAGAAAAATGCAAAGTTAAAGTTAAAATAATTACTCACATATAATACAGGATACTGGACGTACAGTATGCTTGATTTCCAAATAGTTGGGATGCTGTAAAATAAAAAACAGAATGCAATGATGCCAAATATCAGAAATAAATGTGTTTATTCACTATAAAATATGGAAAACACATCAAATGCTGAAAGTTACACTTCTTACCGTGTGAATTTTTAAATCATTGCATTTTCTTTCTATTTACATTTCAAACAGCATCCCAATTTTGAGAAATGGAGTAGAATTCAGCAGTCTTGTACAGTTGGATGAAAACTGAAGAAGTATTGTTATGCTTGTTGGGTAATTCTCTTTCCTTTAGCTTTTTTAAGCATGTAAAATATTCAGAAAGTCATGAAACAAAAGCCCGGAGCAAAGAGAGTTATGGTCTCCCACAGAGGAGGCGGCCCCTGAAGTGTCTGTCAGCCATCACTCACTGGACAACACTTTGCCTCAGCCCGTTTCTCATCTGGTTCTTGTTGATGGACGGGTTCCAGTCCTGGGTGCTCAAGTGGGACGTAACAAAGTTATCGACTTTCTGTCTCAGGTTTTGATAGGCTGGCTGGAGAAAAAAAGAGAAACAACTGTGTCAACTTAGTCATTATACTGCTAAAGCTATGGAAGAGGAAAGCAAAGTAACTGTTAAATCCACGGAACCTAAATCAGCAACAAGGTCTTAGAAAACAACACATCCAGGGTATTTATCTACACTTAAAGCACTGCCTTGTGTTTGTGTATGGCCACAGGTGAGAGTAAGGAGCAGTTTCTATAGCAAAGGTTGGATACCTTCGTATCAACATCAGCCAAACAGTCCCGGCGGAACTCATCAAAAAGCCCCCGGTTCTTCAGATGCTCCACAATCATACCGATGAGCTGCGGGTCTCCCGGAGGAAGGCCGGATGAATTAACGATTATATTACCGCTACCCTCCGCCATCCCAAGCCCAACTGGATATTTGCTTGTTTATTTACCTGTTAGCTACATTGAAAGAAAACTAGCTCAACTGGCGCACAAGATGTTCGCTTGATTTATATCTCCGAACAAGCTGCGGACAAGGGGCTTGTTCGTCTTGCGTTCATTAAAATAAATCCGGTTGATTCCGGTGTACAAATCTAACGTCTTAGTGCTGTTTCTTGCGCATGCGCATTTAGAATATGACATCGGAAGTACTTCATTCAAGTATGGTCGCGGAACAGTAAACCCGAACATTAGCAGGCTGTAAATAACGTTATATTGGAAATAAATATATAATATTCTTTTGATCATAAACAGTCTAAAACACTGCAAAACACACAAAAACGAGGTGGATTGGTGACGGGGTCCGACAACACAGGTTTATTTTGTGTCAGTGCTGGTTGCTTCGTCCATTTGTTTAAAGGTAACGCTAGCCACATTGGCTAACATGCACACAATCTTATGAACCTCTTTTACTTTGTTGTAAATGCAAATGAGTTGATAATTATAATTTAAAAAATTTAGAGCATTCATAGTGTGCTAGACGAGAACACTAGATAACTCACTACTTGACTGTAGCAGTGTGTAAGCTAATGGCAGTCATGTAATGGCATCTTCTTGCCTATAATATATATAATAATTAGTGTTATTTAACTGTATTTGACTATTGTTAATGGCATGTTTGTGCACAATCCACTGACCAGTTCCCTTTACTTTTAATGTGTAGATAGATGTCAAATGACTAACTTCTGATATTTTAATATTGTTAAATACATCTGATGCAATAGCTTGCTTACCACAGAGAAATAATATTTCACATTGCTGTTTTAGATGAGTGGTGAATCGAATGCAAACAAGGAGTTTATGGAGCAGCTGCGGATGCAGGAGCTCTATGGGCAGAGAAATGAAGATGGTTCTGATCCCTTCACTTACACTGATCCAGAGGATGGGACTGTGTATGACTGGGACCCTGAAAAGAAGGCTTGGTTTCCAAAGGTAAGAGCTTCTTTTAACTCTCTATTTTATTGCATTTTAACTTGCTCTAAAGGGTCTTTTTGTCTCTGAGCTCCATGTTATTCTTGCAGGTGTTTGGTGGCAGTATGCATTTAAGTGGCTTAATACCTGTTGTGCTTGGTGTACTCATTTTTCCTTGGTTGACTTTGCAATGCACAGTATACTGGTCAAAGCTCAGTTTCCACTTCAAGCCTTAATCCCTGTTTCCATGAAAAAATAACCAACACTAATGTTTGAGTGTGAGCATTCATGAGGGCTCAGCATGACATAACAAGGAGAAACACCAATCTAACAGTGCACGTAAAAATAAGGAGAAAAGAAAACACCTCTAGTACGCAATTGATAATAATAGTCTTTTTATTTTGATGCGACTGATCCTTGCTGTGTTTATTGAATATTTACTGAGAACTGTCACAACTCTTCTGTAAAATTAGCAAATTGGTTTCTTTCTTCATTTTAAGCAAGTCTGTTTTTTTCTGTAGGTAACGGAGGACTTTATTGCAGCCTACCAGGCCAACTATGGTTTCACTCAGGAAGAAGGTCCAGATGCCAAGAAGACAACAGCGAGCGGCTCAGATCCATCTGCTCCTGAACCAAACAGCAAGACGCCAGTAAAGGAGAAATCCATAGATTCCACATCAGATCCAGTCTCGGCCCAGCATGGGACATCTGCTAAAGACGGCAAGCAGAAAGGGGAGAAAAGGAAAGCAGACCCAGGTACACTGACACCTTTTAACCAATGCAATGGCAAAAAACAGTGCAGTTAAAGTCCACTCTCTTACATAGATTCTTTATAGATTCACGGTTTCTGTGCAGTTTAGATAAATATTGATTTTAAAAAGTGCTTATTTTCTTTTTTTTTATGCTTATAGGATGGTTTGATATCGATGAAGACAAAAACACAAACATCTATGTGTCAGGTTTGTATTTGTAGTATCGGATTGTCTCACTCTGATGATCCTGGCCAGTTTTTACAGATTTTTTCCCCCCTGATTTTGTCGCCTTTAGGCCTGCCTCCAGACATCACCCCTGATGAGTTTGCCGAGTTAATGTCTAAATGTGGCATTGTCATGCGGGACCCCATCACTGAAGAGTACAAAGTCAAACTTTACAAGGACAAAGAAGGGAATCTAAAGGGAGACGGCCTCTGCTGCTATCTGAAGGTCAGCCTGTCTTTTAAAGCTGAAATATAGTTTTGTGTTACATTACACTAGTGACTGGACGATGTCGTGCCTTGCAGAAAGAATCGGTGGCATTGGCCATGCGTCTGATTGACGAGTCAGAGGTGCGAGGTTATAGACTCCATGTGGAAGCAGCACGGTTTGAGCTGAAGGGGCAGTATGATGCCAGCAAGAAGAAGAAGAAGAGCAAAGATTACAGAAAGAAGCTGCAGCAGCAGCAAAGGTAAACTCCATTTCCTGTCACTCGGCATGCAGGAGCATGCTGTGACATTAAAATGTCTCGAGCTTAACCAACTTTAGTGGTTTATTTGCCAAATGACACTAACATGAAGCATTTTGTATGAGTACAGGCATGTACTTCATTTACAAATTTCATATTACTACATATTACTTCTGACAGATAAAGACCCCTAAAGCTGGGACAAAACACGGTAAAGGAATGTGGCAAGAAAATTTCTTTCAAATGTATAAATCCATTTCTCAAAAATGATTACATACACATAGCACATAGAGTTTTAATCCTCCTAAACATTATTATGTTAAGATGTGAGGTTCATGATGACAGTTCTGTTTCCTTGTTTGTAATATGGGATGAACCCAAGGTTGTTTTTCTTTTGTGGAATAGAGTCGACAGCAAGATTTCAGGCAAAATCTTCTGACTTTTCATCCCCGATGTCTGTCACAGACTGGTTGGAAAATACCCATTCCCTCTAGTGATATGAAAGACCGATATGCAACGCTGATACAGACGCTCTCGTTTCAGTTTATTGCGTTCGATGTGTCCGGTTTCATCTGCTGATGCTTTTCGCCTGTTGCCCCTCTGTGTTGAGCCCATTAAGCTATTTTTGTAGGTCATTATAGACATTTAAACCATTATTTTCAATGCTTCATGTTTTAGAAAATATTTAGAAAGGAAATGTTTACAATGAGATTTATGCATGTAATTTTGTATCAGTATGTGTAATGTGACAAAAAGAAACACCAAAATGTTTCTTTTCTATATTTTCTCTCTGTTGGTCTGAAAGAGGAATTTGAAGTTTAATAGCCCATAATCTCAAAACTGACCAGAAACTGAAATCCAAGGATTTGGCTCTAGCATCTCATCTGAAAAGCCTAAATTCAAATTTACTGTCAGAAATTCCAAATTGAGAATGTACAGTGCTTTTTTACTCAAGTATGAAGTAAGTAACATTTCATTCAAATTATATTCTTTTGGTAAGAATATTTTTTAACTTATAAGCTGTAAAGCATAGGTACAGTTTAAGCTAAAGAGCTTAAGAGCTGAACTGCAATTAAAAAAAAGAAAATGATCGGGACTTTTTTATGTTTATTTGTACCCAGGATCCCCATTAGCTTGCTATCAAGGCAGCGGCTAGTCTTCTTGGGGTCCACATATAAAACAATAATACAAAAATATACCTGCAGACAACTTGCTAATAATACAATTCAGTGCCACAACTTAAAGACCCCAACTCTTCCCATACGTTACATCACCCCTACACTACAGGATTAAGAATAGAATACAATAAAAGATAAAATTACGAGGACGGAGAAATAAAGAAACAGATGTTACGGTTATGTCCAATGAATCTTTATATCCACACAAGAAATTACATTAAAATAGTATTAAAAATAACACATTGCATAGAATCTGAGAATGAAATAATCTAATACAAAAGATTCTCAGAGTAGAAGTTAGTGGAAATTCCTTATGTACTTTTATGAACTCCTCTTACTAGTAGATGTTTTTTGGAAGCATGACCCAGTGAAAAGCTTTTCTGCACACGATCTGGTGTTTCCTGCCTACTGATGTGACTGTGTCTGTAACTGCAATGCAGCTCTTGTCAAAGAATGAAAAAAATCTTCAAAAAGCCTTTAAAACTTGTTTAGTAGTGAAGGAGAAAACTGAAAGTCTACCTCTGTCGGACGATGAGCTCTTGCCTGTGGTTGTGTTCATGCAGACAGCTGGACTGGAAGCCTGAGAAACAGGGAGAAGTAAGGAAGAGGCATGAGAAAGTTGTCATCATCCGGAACATGTTCCATCCCAGCGACTTCGAGGTACAGCAAGGATCGCATGAACACATTCTTTCACACATATTTCTACGTTGACCTCTGTGCCTCTTTGGGTTGGCTCTCGCAGGAAGACCCTCTGGTGCTCAATGAGTATCGTGAAGATCTGCGGACAGAGTGTGAGAAGTTTGGAGAAGTCAAGAAAGTCATCCTTTTCGATGTGAGTTTACTCAGCGCCGCTTCAGAGTCTGGGTCGCATGATTTCAATTGAATGAGCGGCTTTATAAAGAAGAGTTGGACGTGTTTGTGCTTCAGAGACACCCAGATGGCGTCGCTTCTATTGCATTCAAGGAGGCGGAGCAAGCTGATGCTTGTATTGCGTCCTTCAATGGCCGCTGGTTCGGAGGAAGGCAGCTGTCTGCGCTGCTTTGGGACGGAGTAACAGACTATCAGGTGAGCTTTTTATTGATCCGGTTTATGTTCTGTGGTAACAAAACAAAGTAATTTTACTTGCAGGTGAGTTTACTCTGCTTCATGTGACAGATATTTTTGATCATCTCAGTTGTTACATCTCAGTTTGAATCACTAAACAGAATTGAACAATTCAATATGTGTGATTTTAATCTTAATTTGTTGAGTAACAAAACAGATCAATGTAAACCCCACACATGGGCAGAATTAGCATCTTTCACATCGTTTCTGCAGATTGAAGAAACGACTCGCGAGCGAGAGGAGCGGCTAAAGGGATGGTCTTCTTTCTTGGAAGGAGGTGATCAAGAACAACAGAAAAACGACAGCAGCAAATCATCAGCAGAGGGCAGCGCGGACACAGAACCGGCAAAGCCCGAGCAGCCGCCACAGACAGAGCCGCAGGCCTCAAAGCAACCTCAGCCGCAGGAGGAAGTGGACTCTACTGATAGCAGTCTGGCAGGAAGCGATGATGAGGAGGCCTAGGCACTGATAACCTGGGCGAAGTGGGGGGTGGGGGGATTGGACAGTTTGAGTTGTTTTGTAATTTAGAAGAATTAAATAATTTTTTCAACCCTGTTTTTTGGGATAGATTATTTTTTAAACTGAAGCACCTACAGTATGTCCACATTTGTTGTTCTGCAACATACAATCGACAGTATTTTAAAGCAATATTGCATTTGGTCTAATGAAAAAGCTAAGACAGTGCATGAGCATATCACCATGATCAAACTTGTCAGAAAATATGGTTTGTTATTGTGAAGCTGTTCCTGCAAACAAACATCAAACTGGCTTGAGTCTAAAACACAAAGCACATTTGAATAAATGTTTTTTCCCCTCAAACACTTTAGCTTTTTGCACTGGTATACAAAAGTAGCAGAAACTTTAACTGATGGCACAGTCTCACACATGCACAACTTTATTTTATGTCACACAAGCACCAATCAAACTAAAACCAGTTAACTTTAATGACCTAAATAAGTAGATAATCTGCTCAGATATGCAGGACAATAAATGTAGAGAGAACATTTCTGTGATGTGCTTAGGTGAGGAGGATGATTCTTGTGACTTTTAGCAGAAAAATGTAATGTTATTTAGCTTCATGTTAATTTTGTCTAACAGTGACTGTCTTTACAGTCCAGGTTTCAATTCCTTCCACTAAAATTAAAAAAAAACTACAGCGTATCAGAACTAGAGTAATGTGAGTGAAGGTAATTGCTGAAAGAAGTATACGTTAGTTTCTGTTTGCCTCTGTGTTGCTTTGTGTTTCTGACTCTTAACAAACTTATCGAACAAATCAGAGGAATTTACTTTGAATTGAAAAGCCCGCAGATCAAAACACGTTGGTACCGCCATCCAAAGCATGCAGATTCTCAAAGTCACCAAAACCGTTGTAAAGAGCAAATGCTGAATGAGATATCTCCAATAAGTCTGGCTGGCTAGCCCTGTGTGTTTATCACTCAGGTGGTGATATTTGTGTTTTTAGGGATCTTCAGTGGGCCAGACAGAAATATAGCTTCAGGCTCCAAAGGCACCACCAAAGAGATGCAATTAATGAAAAAAAGAAAGAAATAATGAATAATAAGAAACAGCAATCTATGATATGCACCGTTTAAAAAGATGTTGCAGCATCTGTTTGCTCCTTAGTGACCACTAGGGGGCACTGCGACTCTGTTGATTCTGTGATTCAGTGCAAGTTTGATTACATAGCCATGACTATTATCATATTAAATAGTTTTAAAGCTCTGATGAAATTGAGACAGTTTGAAATGTCAAACTTTACATAAAAGTATGTGTTAGGCTTTTACAATTCATTTTTATATTTGATCACTGGCTAAAGGGTAGACACTAAACATGGCTTTCAGACAGTGGTGGAAAGTACTCTTTCTCCACGTTAATGAAACTTTTGACAATGATTTTGATCCTAAAATTCCCAACATTACAGTTAAAGGAAAGGAAAAGATCAGGTTGCCTACATTACGTTTTCATTAGTGTGGGTCATATATATATTTTTTTCTGATTTAGCAAGTCTAAGGGCTAAAAGTGATCACTTAGAAAATGTTTGAAACTCCATGTTTTGTTTATTGCATCAGCATGTACTTGGTGTTTACAGGACTCAGTTGACACATTACATTTGGTGTATTGTGAAATAAAGGAGTGAAAACACCACAATGGTTTCTTTAAAACATTATCCAGAAGTTGTCTACTTATTAATAATGTAGCCATTTCAGTGCTAGAATGGTTTCTTTTCACTGCCTCTATTTTCTATCACACTTTATTTAATTTTTTATTTAATTTTTTTAAGAAAATGAAGCATATTCATCCTGAGGCCTCATCCACAGGTTTCCACAGGTTTTATTGGTGGAAAGATACTAATAAACCGTTATAAAGTTAGAGGTAACAGTCTGTGACTGCACTGACCCACAAGCCCTAAAAATAATCACCTCTGGACTGTACCAATATCCTCACACTGCACTTTAATGTCATTATATCATCTTGCACTTTACTGACATTTCTAATTCTGCCTGAATCCTGTTCTGCGGTTATGTTTGATTTGAGCAGATATAATTTACTTACTTCTTTTATCTTACTGCTTTTAGTGCTTGCTATTTTTTACACTTTGTGATGCTGTAACACCTGAATTTCCCCTTTGGGGATCAATAAAAGTTTATCTTATCTAAAATAAGCAAAACGTTTGGTTTACAAAATATCTAAGTAGTTTTTTAAGAAAAATTTTAACATAAAATGAACACGATCTTACCTGAGAAAAGTTTGGCTCCTTCCCAGTCCCAGCCTGTATTTTTTTATTAATGTTTCTCCCCTCATTTTTTTTACCTGACTTTTTTTCATTTGGTGATCCTTTTTCTTTCTTTTTACTTTCTTTGCCTGTTTTTCACAGGTTGAAAAGTAAAGTTTTGTATATCTTTTGAACAGTCTTGATTTCCCAGAAAAATAGGTTGCAAAGGGGTTAAAGAGGTTAATGTTTCATGTATTCATTTAATGGTTTATTGCCAATCCTGCTCTCACCTGATTTCTTGTCTTCTTCTTCTTCTGTTTGATTTTGAGATCATTTCGTGCCTCAGCTGTCCTGCCAGAATTGTGAGCTGTCATTTCTAATTCTTTATTGTCTTATTTTCTTACCTCTGCTTTGAGACACTTCTTTTTGTATTTTCTTGATTAGATCATCCTTTTCCAGGATGTCACAGCTCACCTTGTACTTGTATTATTCTGCTTTGGTCAACTCAGTGAGCCCAACGTTTTCTTGCTAAAAAGCTTCCTGATGGTGTTCATCCACTGTTTCCCAGAAGATCCTGTTTTTGATTATTTTGGCTTAAAGATGCCCTTGTGAACTTTTCAGTTTATAACTTTTCACAATGCATACATTTCTGCAGGTGTTGGATCAGGTTATGGATCTTTCCCAGCTCAGCTTATCCTCTGATTCCTCAGAGCAGCAGGTTTTGAAAACTTTCTCATTTTAATTTGGATGTGTGTCCTGCTGAGCATTGATCTGGGCAGCTTCTTGTCCACAAGGGGGAACCTTTATTTGAGCCTTGTGGGAATACTGACGTGTTATACAGATCTGCCACTTTATTGTCCACATGTCAGGCTCAGAATTTGCTGATGTTATAAAGCAGGTTTAGTGTTTGACATAATGTGAACAGGTTTCTGAGTAATTGATGGATTTACATTTAAGTTAGTTTTGTATGCCTTGCGCTCTGCTACCAAATTCCGGGCAGGTTGGATGAGAGGTTGAAAGTCAAACAGAAGTTGAACAAGTTTGACAGCCTTAAAGGGGAAGTTTGGTATTTTTCAACCTGGACCTATTTTTCTAGCATGAAATACGATAATTTACTCACCCAGACAGTTTGAGTGTAACTCGAACTCCTTCGGGAGATATTTAGATCCACTCGTGATCAGTGTACATCCAATGGGAGTAAACAGGGCAAGTTCATGCAGGCTTTAAGTACTGCAATTTCTGCCAAAACTCCTTCATTTCACCAATGTGTTGTTATGAATCACTGTAGCGATCCCTCTGTGAGTTCGAAGCGGCTTAGAGTTGCGTTTTTGTGGTGATTTGTGTTTATTTACATTCATAAAGTTTGAGTGGTGGCTTTGATAATGTCACTTCCTGGCTGCATCACAGTTCCTGTAATGGCTTTGAATAATTACAGATCACCGCAAAAAACAACACTGAGCCGCTCCGAGCTCACAGAAGGATCGGACCAGTGATTCATAACAAAACATTGGTGAAATGAAAGAGTTTTGTGGCAGAAATGGCCGTATTTAGAGGCTGCGCGAGCTGGCCCCGTCCACTCCCATTATATTGGATGTACTCTGATCGCGATCGGATCTAAATATCTCCTGAAGGAGTTCGAGTTACACCAAAACTGTCTGGGTGAGTAAATGATCGTATTTCATGCTAGAAAATAGGTCCAGGTTGAAAAATACCAAACTTCCCCTTTAATCTATTGAACTGTTATCCTGGGAGATGGATTCAATCTCTGGGAAGTTCATGAAGCTGTCACTAAAATAATGATTATCACATCTAACTTGCTAAAATGCACACATCAGAGGTTTGGGGGAACAACATATATTGTCAAGAAGATCTGAGTATGTGACCCAACTGAGACAACACTTACAATATTTACTCTGAACTATGTCTGTTGTTATCCTTCTTTTAGATTTAGAAATGAACAAGTTAAAAGACAGTTTTTGTAAAATACTACTGATAGAGAGGAAAATAACATTCAGGGGCGGGTCTAGAACATTTTTGATGGAGGGCCAAGCAGGGGCATACACCAGGAAAAAGGTCAGTTTACATGAATAGCTGTTCAAGCCTTGTCTATATTTGGGGTGGGTAATTGCTGCAGTATCAACCACATCTCTGTGAGAACCCACCTGGATAAATCGAACTTTTAACACATCCACAAAGTTTGTAAGAAATAAATGGCTGTACATGATGCAGAAAGTTCACCGGTCACTTTGAACACCATGTTCTCATGCTTCCAGTAAACAGCGACTGAAACACAGTTTGATCACACAGCACCAGTGCGTGAATCAACAGGGAGGTGCAGACAGAGACAGAGACATGGGACAGCAGTGGAGGCAGCAGAGGAAACGGACGGAGCATGTGAGGGCAGAGCCTGTGTGTTTGTGACTGTGTTTGTGAGTGTGTGCGCATGTTCCCTGGAGTCCACCCTGAAGATCGCTTGGGAAAAAGACCTCTAGGTCTGCCTGAGGTCTGAGCTGCAGCCAAGAAAAGCAAGACTAAAATAGAGGGAGAGAAAGCAAAAGAGAGACTTTATATCTGAGAATCAAAGACATGATCTTGGAGAGAGATGGAGAGATGGGAGATAGAGAGGGCGTGAGAGGAAGGAGGAGCCACACAGATGGAGAAAGAGCGTGAACAAAGAGCTTTGTATCTGAGAAGTAATGTATGGAAAATAAAGACATTCGCATGATGTCACACACACTTACACTCCCTCTCCTCTCTCTTTCTCTCCCACAAACACACACACACACTCTCTGCTGATTGGAACCATATGCTGACAGAGAGAATAATGGGAAACTGTGAATTGTTTGATTTGTTTTCCCTCTTTGTTGCATTGGGATGGAGGGTAGGCGAGATAGAGGGGGTGGAAGGCGCCAATGACTGTAGATGATGATCAGCCATGGGAAACTCTGTGTCCGCTGCTCAGCATGGACAGGTCTGCTCCATTAACAAAATGCACATGAGGGGAATTCCACTTAGTGGACGAGGAGTTTTAGCTTTTGTGGTGTCCAAAAAAAAAAAAAAAAAATCACACACTGAATTCAAACTGTGGCCATACAGACTTTATTCCTGCATTTCAGCAAATGTGCATCAGGAGTCTTGGTGTTTCTATGTGTGGATATGTAATGCATGTCTGTTTTAATAGAAGGGGCGAAATGATCTTTTTGACTGGCTACACTTGTTTCAAATCAGAGAAAAAAATGCAGGAAAGTAATAATAGAAGAAACAAGTGGGTGGGAGAGAGACAAGAGGGGCTAAAGGAAACAAGGAAGCAAGGCTGATCTCCTGCAGATGCTCCAGTCCACTGGGAAAATGACATAACGTTGATCTTTTATGGAAACGGCTTTGTTTATTATTGGTGTGTGGGTTTGTGAAAAAGGCCCTTTCTCCCATTTTGTAAAACAAAGTTTGACCAGATGAAGTGGCCAGCTGTAGCTTAATGGTCGCAGAAGTGCAAATTTTGAGTGGAGCAAAAATATACATACATGGGATAATGGAGAAAGCAGCACTTCCTCTGCTATCCCATGCCACTGAAAGGCACTTAAACTAAGCTATTTAGCCTCCTCTTCCTTAGTCTTGTCTCAGTTTTGTAAACAGCAACAGTGTTTGATAAAAGGTCTCAGTTGTAATCTATTCATGGTAAATTAAGCTCCAACTTTTAGTTCATGGATATCATTATAATACCCATGGGTGTAACATGTTGATTCATTTTTTATTGTGCCTTGATGAAGAGCCTGATGACGTTCTTGTGAAATGTTTAATCATGCAAAGTTAAATGACTGAATACCTCCATCTTTTTGCAAGATCAGTCAAATGTTTGGACACAGTTGCTATTTTCCTCAAGTTCCTGGTACCAATAATCAGCATAACAGATACACTTTCAAAATGATACAACAGCCTTACTTTGCTGTCAATGCCGAAGATGCACACCACTGACCACAATCTCCTTATCAAATCTGCAACATTACTTTTAAAGGAAAATAGCTTTTTATTTAGGCATAGCAACTTTAACAGGTTAATACATCATAATTTTAAACATGAAAACAAGGAAAAGAGTGGAAATCCTGGACATGAATCAACACAGCAAGCTCTTTTATTTACAGGGAAATTGCATGAGGGCTGCTGAGGTAGATGTGCAGCATGTTTGTTGCAATTTTGTTGCAGTTAGTAAGAATACACTATTTCAAACTTTGCCAACAAACAGGGCAAGTCTAATTTCATGAAACTGCATGTCTGGATCGCTTTAGTTTATATGCAACCGTTGCTCTTTGGCCTCTTATGAAGATTTGCTTCTTATCTTTTAACCCTCTTAAAATCATTAAGATAGTGTTTTCAATTAAGTCGGGACACAGAAGTTGACTCAGAATCTGCACTGCATAGTTTTGAAAGTTTGTTTTAATGAACATGTGAACTGTGAGTTTTCTTATTATGGAACAGAAAACAGCAATTACCTACAGAATAATGAAAATGAAAAACTGTGGGAGCTCCATGAAGAACAGCACAGCAACAGTAGCGTTTAAAGTGTTTCAGTTTGTTTATACAGCAAAATTATTTTGTCATTTGATAGGAGAATATCTTCAGCAGTTCTTTACACACACAATCTTAACATTCACAAACTGAGCCACATTCTAGCAAAGGGGATAATTCATTGCTAACTATTTAGCATTGAATCATCAGTGTTGGGTATACATCCAATCATTTATCTGTCAGAGAATGCATTTTTATGACTTGCTCCCATTATTTACTGCATGTTTATATCTTCAGTTACACATCAATAAAATATTAAGTGTATTTCATTTTAGTTTTAGAAATTTTCCATCATGTGTGACATTCAGCCAAAATACCACAAGGAAGTGATTAATAGATGCAAAATGACCCCAACACTTACCACTGTAAAACAGATAGCTTTTCTTTTTTTTCCTAAATAGTGATGGTTTGTGTCAAGTAGTGTCCTGTTGCCCTTATTCAAGCCCTGATGAATTCACACACTAAAACACTACAGCTGTGATGTCAGTTAAGTCTGTCAAGGTTCAGTGATCAGACCTTAGGGTGGTCATTTGGATTGGGCCATTAACTAAAAATTAACCGTGCTTTAACCCTTAATGACTCAGTGGACAGGCTGTAATGATGTCGAGCAAAGTTACAGATGGCAACCGACTGAACACCCCCACCTTACTCTTTCCAACATGTAGGAAAACCTATTTTTGCGGCAAAAACCAAAAGAGAAATGTTTAATTAGTGTCTAATGCCACTACCTGATAGTTCTGGCACACAATTATTTGCATCGTAATGGGATTCTAATGCAAAGGTAATATTTTTTTTATAAATCTTATATTGCATTTCCTGTTAGTAGAATATATTCTGATCAATAGATGTCCTCTGACTCAGTGAGGAGGATTATTTGATTAGAGGAACTTAACAGAAAACGAAGCAAAAAGGAGTACATTTAAAAGAGGCAAAAATCTGTACATTTATCTATAGCAAGAGATTCAGTGAGGAGTCCGACTTTTCTTTTAACAAACGGAAGAAAAGAAAGGACAATATTTGTGTAAATTAGAAACAATTGAAATCAAAGGCCTTAACATAAAGATTGCTGCTACTTGTGTCCCACATCCCCAAAAAAGCCAGCATCGTACCATGTTTTCCCAGACAAGATTAGAAATACAGAAATTACTATCAGAAATTCAGATTTGGGCTAAATGCTGATGTTTGTAGCCTAAACTTCAGTAAGCAGTCAAGATCAAAGCTGGGGCCTGGGGGCTTTTACATTTAGACAATATTGACTTGTTAAAAAGTACAAAATCGCAACTTTTTTGAATGATGTGCCCACTATCGACGGCTAATTGACCATCAGTTTTTTGTACTCTCTCTTCTCTGAGCTTTTTTCTGCCAGTAAAAGTCTGTGTTGATTCTTTTCTAATCTCTTGCTCTCTCACCTTCTCTTATTCTTTTCCTTGTTTCTGCTGATTCTGTCTTTTTTTGTCAGTCACATTTTTATTGAAGTTTTTAACAATTATACAAAAAAAGATATATTTTCCTTGTATATCCCATTTAAGTATTGGAGAGTTAGGATATATGTGCTACGGAAGAGGGAAAAACAACAACAAAAACAACCAAACAAACCGGACATAGGACCAGACATAGTTACTGGCACTTATTGTAAAGTACATACATTTGTTACATACAGTTGTTGGTGTGGGATGTGTTGCTGTAAAGCAAACCTTAGCTGCCACATGATGCCCTGAGATGGAAAATAAAGTTGTAAATGTTTTTTTCCTGTTTTCAGTCTCAGCCTGTTGCAGGGCAATGATGGCTCCAGAAATATACTTAATCAGTGTCAGTATGCTGTCACAATGACTCAGAAGCAGGAGTGTTTACTTGTAAACTTCATGTTGCTCTAAACTGCCAATCCCATGACTAGTGGTAGACGCCATAATAAACATTTTGCTTTTCAAATGAGGGATTTTAGATGGCACAGAAATATAGGTGCATTTGCTCAATAGATCCCCCTGATGCTACGCATGGGATCTGTAAATATTAGCCTTACTAAGAGCTGATTTTCTAACCCAACAGAAGAAGTCCACATAACCTGAGTAAATGATAATTTTTTCTCCACAATATAATTACTAGATGTCAGCTAATTTGCACTCAAACAGTAAGTAGGCCTACAAACTTTCACTTGGGCAACGCAATTTGAAACTAAATTAATCTTAGCTTACGGTTCAACTATTTGTATCTCGTGCCCCTGTTCCATAAAAACTCAGCCAATATTAATTGATCAACCAAATCTTAATTGGGTGTATTTTAATTAATGTTCCTCATCAAGTCAGTATGAATTGAACCAGAGAGCATATCCAAGTGAAAACTGGTAAGCCTTTGGCACTGAATATTTGAACACTACAACAGTGACTCTGTTTCTCCTGTAAGTTGGAATCATAACTCTGACCCTTATTATGTCTCCTCTGCTTTAACACTATGCCTCCGGCCATCGGTTGTTATTTTAAATCTTTGCTAATTGTCGGACTTTGGCTTGGTTCCTTTCCATCACCTTATGAAATCCAGTTTCTGTGTGTGTGTAGGTGGTGAGTTTTAGTGGCTGACGATATCAGTGTATTTGGGGCATGCTTGTGTAAACAGAGTGAAGTCACATACAGGGATCATTTCCACTTTCCCTTACATGAATAATATTATGGTAAACTATCTGTGACCTAACCTTTTCTGCTATAACTTTCCTGCTGAATAGAAACACATGTGGCTGGGTTGGGGAAGGCTGGCCGCCGCTCCAGCATTAGGTTGTTGATTGATGACATTACAGCTACCCGGTGCGAAAGTGGCAGATTAGAGTTACTCTCCGTGCTTGTAAAGTGCTAGTTTATGCTGTATTTTAGCTTCTAGTAATGAAAATGATTCCATGAGTCTCCCCCGAAGGATTTATTTTAATTTTCATAATTTGTTGTTATAACTGTGTTGTATTTATTTATTTTACATGGTAACTATTTTTTGCCAACTTGCTCTTTAACTTGAGCCTTGCTACACATTTGGAGCTGTTGTGTTTGTCAGTTGGGATGGGTATGCAGGGAAATGGGGATCGTGTGTGTATGTGTGTGAAATGAAGGCTGATTTCAAGGTCGGACAGGAAATGCCTGTGCAGATGGAAATGTAATGTGGACATACTGAGAACGGCACACAGGAAACAGCCTACTCTGCAGCTGTGAGAGTGTATATTTATATGTGTACTTGTCATTAACAGAACAGTGTTGCTATTATAATCAGAAATCCATAACTGTAGTGGCAGTTCAATGAGCTAGGTGGCACTGCACACTACGACAAAAGGAAATGTCAAGTACTAAAACATTTCCCTTTTCATGACATTTGTGTGTTGGTTAGAGTGACTGAAATTTGTAGTCAAGCCTCTGACAGTATAGAGGATAGCAAGCTTATGTTGGTACTTCTGTAGCTAAGTCTTTGTTAGCTCGCTAGCTAACATAAATAGCCTGTTGCTAGATAGCTGAATTCTCATGGTGTTATCTAGACTCTTCTTTAAATGTGTTATTTAGGGCTTCCATTGTTGTATTCTTTTGGTACCCCCAATTGTTTTCAGGGATGATTTGGACCCACCAGTTTAGACCCTCAACCTCTTTTTTTAATTTTTAAACTGCCGAATAATGATGTTTAATAGGTTTGACAAAGTATGTGTTACTATTTGCACAAAGAAGAAGTAGTTTATGCATTTTTATATAGCCTATTACTTGGCAATGGTTCTCCTTATAAAAGTGCAATTTACTCACACAAGTCCTAGATTTTATGGGTTCATTGTTGTGTGTGTCCTTGTACTACTGAATGGTTGAGTCCCTGTGTGGAAGTTAAAAGGGCGGTTACTTTGGATTTTGCTGGGTCACCTGGCACAGCTGTCTTCCTTTAAGGTTTGTTCTGTTGCTGAACTTATACCCTGGATGCACCATCGGTCAGTGCCATACCATTGCATGGTGTATTGGCTCAGTGACAAAAATCCCAAATGTTTTTATTTTTTATGGGGGGTGTATTTAAACAGTAATTCATAGTGTGGGGGAGCATGAAAAATTGGTGCTCTCCCTCCCTCTATTTCCTCTTCCTCTTGGTTGTTTAAGCAGCAACATAAACAGTAGTATTATGTTGAAAGTAGCAATAATGCACCTTTATATCCACATCTAGGAGAAGTTCTGTGTACCTTGCTCTAATTTCCACAATAGTCCAACAAAGTAGCTCTACAATAAATTAAAGCTCAGAATAAGTTCCAGTACTATAGAGCAGATACCTTCTAGAATAATCCAGTGCAGCAAACAAAAATACTAGATATCATAACTACACCACAAAACATGATAACTTTAGAA
Source organism: Craterocephalus amniculus (assembly GCA_036024015.1). Taxonomy (NCBI): domain Eukaryota; kingdom Metazoa; phylum Chordata; class Actinopteri; order Atheriniformes; family Atherinidae; genus Craterocephalus; species Craterocephalus amniculus. The sequence continues at coordinate 21,747 of JAVQJG010021482.1, forward strand.
TCCCAAGCGCTTGTTGTTTAAATGATAAATTGTAACTTCAGCTTTACAAAGAAAATATTTTAACAATCCATTTATCAGTTATCTACTATGCAAGTTTATCCATCTGTCTATCAATGAAAAACTAAAGTTAGCTTTTTGTACTTAGCCAAATGAAACCAATATTATATCTGAACTTTTTGCCTTGAAGTGACACATATTGGATATTATCTTGTCAGCGTAAACACCCCAAACCACCTCAAATCTGATCTTTTCACATCAGATTTGGGACACAGCAGGGAAGTTTTCCAAAATCCGATGAGTATCTCATCTTTCTTAATGTGACCACAGTCTAAACAGCCATGCAGCCATGTATCGTATACATCTGACCCCAACGTCATTTGTGTACACAGGAAGTGCAGCCGGCGCACGTGATAGTCGACAGAATGAACACAGAAAGGTCTGAGTAAGGTGTTTTTTTTCCTGATGATTTCCATGTTCATCTCCGGACTTTGCATGCCAGTCACACTCGGGCTGCACTGGAGCCATTTAAAATACGGCTGAAAAATGACACATTCTACTTCTAATGTTCGATCTACTTCTATCTTCCACACTTAACTGAGTTGGGATTACCCATGGCCAAATGCTGATGCTATTGTGATGTCATACCTACTAACTACTACCTCTAGTTTGATGCCACCGCTTGTTTGACTTCTTGCTTGTGTTGTTCTCATTGTCAGTTGTAAGTCGCTTTGGACAAAAGCATCTGCTAAATGTTGTAGTAGTAGTAGTAGTAGTGTAAAGAGTCAGCATAACTAGACCTCAAATCAATTTTATGTCCTTTTTGTACCACTTTCCCTGCAGTGTAAGTGTAGTCTGAGACGCTGATGCTTGGCAGGCCTCACAGAGCAGACTTTTAGAAGAAATGCAACATCTTGGTGTATATGCTGAGGGATCCTTGCTTCCTCACAAAGCAGTCTGCTCTGTCCCTTCCTGTAGATGACCTCAGTGATGCATTTGCCATCTAGTCTGTTGTAAAGCTTACCACCTCCTCCTCTTTTTCCACAATGTTAACAGGGCTTTTCTAACTCCTACTCCTCCTTAAACCCACACACAATCTCTTCTGTTTCCTCTATATTTAAGGTGAGATTATTGTCTCTGCCCCCTCTTACACAATGATTCTTCAGATTCCTGTACTCAGCTTGAGAAACATTTGCGAATCAAGATTTCTTTGACTTAAATTCAAGTATCAAATGTGAATAATTTATGACTTATATTCTCTATATGTTGTTACACTAGATTCTTTTTTCATTTTTGCAACGAGTGCCACTGTTTTTTTTAAAAAAACGTCTTCTCTCAATAATAATAACAATTTTTAGATTGTTGGAAACAGATGAAGTTTTTTTTTATTTTGTCTTTGTATGTACTAGGGCAAGAAACAAGTCACCCATGCAAGAAACCATGCATATCCCTGCGGGGCGAAGGGGAATTCATCCCTTCCCCCTTTGAGAAGCATTAGAGGAAACATGCTTTAATAGGGTTCACCGTTCACAAGTCTTCTTGTAAAAAAAGAGGCATTTTTGTCTCTAGTTTAAAGGTCTGTATCAATAATAAGATGGAATGATATCAGATTTAGCATATATACTGTACATAATATGTCTGTCTATTATAATGATTAAATGATAGACACCAGCAGTATGACCCATGATGACGTGTCTTAAACACAAATAATTTTGATTTGAGATAGTACTAACATAATCTGGTTAGTATTATGAAGTACATCATTTAAAAAAAACTTTGTTTTTCTTATCCACAATAAATAATAACTGTTTCTTTCATTTCCTAGTTTGAAGCCTGACATGTATGAACGTTTGCAGACATACAAACCTTTCAGTAGGTCACTGCTTTGATTGACAGACAGGCAGGTAAACCACAGGGCATTCCTTGGCTGCTCAGGTGTGTGAATGTGTGTGTGTGCGTCGTTGCCTCATCACTATTCATCAGGCTTCGCTGTATTTGCGTCTCATCTGCATACTAGTCCAACAGGGAACAGATTAGCATTAGAGAGGGAGAAAGATGGAGGGAAGAAGAATCACTTTAATTTTTAACAAGATGATATGAAGGAGACACAAAGACCCAACTACTGCTGGTGCTGCTGCTGACACAGCCAGGAGAGAGCAAAAAGAGGGAGCAGGGCGGGGTGCAGTGTGGGAGGTGGCGGGTGGTGCAGAACAGCCACACTCAGAGGTAAGAGGCACCGTTGGTATCAATCACAAGAGAATGAGGGATGTTGAAATGGAAATAAACAGTGGATCTGGCTTTTCCAAATGAAAATAACATTAAAGACAATCCTGTGTTAATGTTGCATATTGATCTCTCTGTCGTTCTGCTTCACTTATTCACCATGTGTTTGTAGGAACCTGGCTGAACTCACACATTAAACGTTCATAAATAAATAAGTGGGATAAACAATGTAGTGCAGTCACAAAGGAGTCAATATCTCATTAGTGGACTGCACGCAGGGGCACACACATAATTTCAGACATCTTACTTTCCATAAAAGTTGTCAGTTTTCTTCAGCGCATGATTTCTATTCTGCCTGCTTGTGTTTTTTTTTTTACTTGAAAAATGTTTTTAGTAAATCTGTATGGGAATTCACATCAGAAAGTCACTGGAAGTTACTGTAACTGCTAAATCAATAGCAACTATACAAAGGCACATCTGTACCCATGTGATTTACAAATGATGATTCATATTGATCAATAAAATGGGCTATATGCAATACAACGTTCCCTGTAATGTTTTCACATATTTGGAAAAACTTTCCCCGAATAAAATTAAACACTCCTATTAGATTCATAATATTAGATTGGCACAATTTTGGCATTATATTTCTTTCAATGTAGCCTATGAAAGAGAGAGTTTTATGAAATTTAGCCTCGTAGGTTTGATAAAAGATCTACAGTGGCCCATGTCCCATATGTTAAACTATGCAAACGGTTTGATATACACATGGTAAACTACAATGTTATTCCATCCATCTTCTACACCCCTTTCAACCTACTCAGGATCAATAACAGGGACAAATACATTTTTTCTGTGTGTATGACATGCTGTCCTCACCACCACATCACAGAAGAGTCCATGTTTATATCAATCATTCATTCATTCATTTTCCGTACCGCTTAATCCAATTGGGTCGTGGGTAGGCTGGAGCCTATCCCAGCTATTATCAGGCCAGAGGCAGGGTACATCCTGGACAGGTCACTAGTCCATCGCAGGGCCCATGTTTATATTCTCACAAAGTGTAAAGGTTGTGGATTATGGCATTCATTGACTATTGGTGAGGTCAATCAATGAATCCCAATCCAGGGTTTCAAACCAGTTCTACTAAATCACTTGACATTATAGTGAAAGCCTTTTATGTTTTTAGTCATAAACAGAAAAATAAATACTACTTTATGCGTGACAAAGTTGTTTTAAATGAAAATTTAAGTAGATGAGAAAGTAAAAAAAACTGAAGTTTCAAATAAACATTGTTTGCTAATTTCTTACATTCATTCTCAGCCTGTCACATACTGATGCTTGACTAAGAGCCACATGCCCAAAAATGACACTTCAGGGTGTTCAGCATACCGTACCGTACCGTACCGTACCGTACTGTCCTCTTCCGCTTATCCGGGGTCGGGTCGCGGGGGCAGCAGCCTAAGCAGGGAAACCCAGACTTCCCTCTCCACGGCCACATCCGCCAACTCATCCGGGGGGATCCCGAGGCGTTCCCAG
>JAVQJG010021488.1:0-10348 GCA_036024015.1 Craterocephalus amniculus
CATACCCCCCTACACACACACACATACACACACACGCACACACACTCACAGACAAACACACACACACACACACCTTCAGTTTAGGATAAATCAAAGTACTGTACATGGCGCTGGGTGCAGATGGACAAGTGAGGGGACCTCCAATTGTTGGTTAATCTGGCAGCTTAACCTTTGCTTAAAATCACCCATTAGGCAATATCCAGAAGTGGTTTTCCCCCACCACCTCACTTGCTCCCATTGTAGACCACATGGAATAAGCACAACTTGTTGAGATTTTTTTAAAAATCATATGTAGTTTCTCTTTTTGTGAATGAAAATGTTCAAGATCCGCCCCTGCAGATTAAAAAAAAGATCTCTTACATAACTTGACTCACCCATAATTTGACTAAATTTTTTACCAAATTTTACTTCAGTAGAAATTAAGATTGTGTCTGAATAATTGGCTTTAACTTTTAAACTAATCTTTCCTCTAAAGCCAAACTGAGAAAGTCCTTGTTTGGGAAAAAAAAGTATTCTTTCTCTCTAGTTATGTTTCATATTGCTGCCTGAGCTACTAATTTATATAAAAATCATTGTGCCATATTCAATAGTTTCCTGGTGATAAAATAGTCAGATGCTGCAGAAAGTGAGATCAGTGAAGTGCATCCGAGTCGTCCGCCTCTTCCTTCGTCTTCTCTTGATGCTCAGTCAGTTGGAACTCATCATTCCGTCTACTGTAATATCCTCGGGCATCTCCAAGTTGTACTTTGCTCTGTGATTGGTACATGCTGTTTGTCCGTCTTCGGCCACTCTTGTCTGTTGGAAAGCAGTAGAATTGGTTTGTTATACTACATACATGGCACTCAGTCAGAGAATAGCAATTTATGGCCCAACTCATGGTGACATTTTAACATATTAATAATCGTCCTGTGAGGAAGTTTGTACGGTATGTTGGAATTTAAGCTGTGTCATGGAGTAACTGTCAAGTACTGTAATGATGAAAAGTAGAAGATATCAAGTTGGCGAACTGAAAATGGAACTACTAAGAAGAAGCACCTCATGCAGGAGTTCCAGATTATTCACTTTATTGCTGGATCAGCTGATTCCTGTTCTTGGCTCCCCAAGTGAGGTTGCTAGACTTGGCTTCCAGTTTAAGTTCACTGCAGGTTAGTGCAAAGACTCATGGGAAAATTTAATTCCAGTACATATTGTTTTTTTGAGATGCAACTGTGGCTTGGTTTTAGAAGTAATAACCAGAATGATAACATTATTTATGTAGATTTATACAGCCCTTTTCGGCACAGCAGAATCACTTTGCATTGAATTAAATATGCAAACACATGTAGTGGTGGTTAGTTACTGGCGTTAGTGTTTGTAATTACAGCTGCTCATGGGACAGACTGACAGAAACATGGCAGCCAATCCACATCAACGCCCTCTCTGACCGCCCAACATTCATACAGGAGAGATAAACAGACAAGGACAAACCACCCCACATTTTTCTTTCTCCCTTTTTACTTTTCAGTCTTTGAATGGCTTGGAATAGAGTTACATTTAACAAAGAATCAGCACCAAGGGTCAAGGTTTGATGAGAAGCAATGACATTCGGTCAGGACAGATCCCTGAATTTCCGCATTTCAGGAGGATTGAAAATGAAGTTGTGCTGACACCATTGCAGTATGTTATTATGAGTCCCTGTCGGTTTTTTCTGCAAACTCTACAACAGAGAATATGGTGATTACTTACTCACAGAATGGAAAATCATAATAATGCGGTCCTCAGTTTAAAAAAAATAAAAAATAAGCTTGATTATTCATATTATAGCAGAAAACTATTTTATTGTTTCTGCACAACTAAATATCCTTCACAGAATATGACTGAAGTATGTTCTAACACCCCAGCTGCTGAATATTACAGTTCCCTTTCAGGCCTTTTTTATTTATTTATTTTTACAATACAACATTTTAAAGTGTTAACAACATTGTCCCTGATCTTGTAGGCGTTGAGATATTTAACACTGAACAGGTAAACAGACAAAGCAACAGACAAACACCCCCATCTGTCATGCCAGATTTGTGGCATGGCTGCAAGACATAATGCAATGAGTTTCTCCCATTTAAGGTAACCAGTGTCAACATATCAAGTTTATTTACATTATTACATTGTATACACATGACTCACAATAATAATCCGCCCTGTGCATAATAAAGCTCTTTGACTGTGACATACAGTAGAATAAAGGCACATGCTGTGGATTATTGACTATTTCCCAATGGGATGAAAACACCTTTTTAAAATCTTCATTCTGTGTTTCATATTTTCAGCAACGCCTATATTCATACTGCATAGAGAATCTTAACTTAGTTTCTTTAAAGTACATCAAACGATATATTCTGACAATTCCAAGCATGCTGGTGTTTAAACTGGAAAAGGCAAGCTTTCTGTTCATCTCTAGGAGATGTTTGTATATAGCTTCAGTCATACCTGCCTCAATAGCTAACATCACAGGTTATTGTCTGTGCAGCGGGGAAGAGAGTTGAGAGGATGAAAAAGGACAACTTTTGGGCTTTACTGTGGCATCCTGAGTGTGAGACATGACAGAGTACTCTTAAGCCTTTTTACAAACTAGTTCTAGACATGATTAATCGATATTGGCATTTACAATACATTAAAGCAAGCTCATCTGTTAGGCTTTGGTTGAATTGCAACCAAATTTTTTAAAATCTGAAAATTTGATTAGACTCATTAGTGGGTATTGCTTTATGAAAACAAAGCAATGCAATTTAAACTTGGCACATAGAGGGTAAGAGCTTTTAGTGGAGACAGTGTGGTATAGGGTGGAATATCGCTTACTGGAAAAACGAGGCTCGTCATCACTGGAGGCAATCTCAGATGTCGAGATAAGATTCTGCAACCAGCGGCAATCCTCCTCTGTCTGTGGCCAAATCCATCCTCTAACATGACAACATTTGCCCCCACAGAGGCTGTGGCCTGCCTGCGGTTCTGACCTCAACCTCATCCAATACATGTGGGATCAGTGTTGGTGCAATGTTCATTTCAGAGGGAGTAACACAGCCACATTGACCAAACTGGTGACCAGCATGAGAAGGTGGTTGTTCTTACACATGCTGCCGTTTCTTTAGACTTCAGTCAGATGTAGTAAATGAGACCAAACCAACGTCAACAGCAGAATCAGCTGTTTGACACTAGCAGAGCGGATTTGGCTATATATATATTTTTTTTTGGGCACATCCCACAAACTCAACTCTGCTGCTCATTCAACAAATGCACTTGTTACACACCCAGGTTGTTGCTGGGCTCGTTAGTAAAATGTGTCTCAGCTTTACTGGCCATCATCCCCTTGTTGCCACCTGGATGGGACTCTCTGAGTTTGGTTTTGTTAGTTTGGTTTTCTTATACTTTGTTGTCTGACAGGGGATTTACTCTTGTATTTCTGTTAATGGTGACTAAATCCCTGATTTGCTTTTACTTCTGGTTAAACTTGTTGTGTTGCTTCCCTTTCTCCCTGGACCTTAAAAGGGGGGCGTAACAGCATTTACCTAACAATGTGGCTCCATTTAAAAGGCAAACAGGCAGTAATTCTAACAATTTAATTTCACTTTGAATTTTTGGCCCTTCAAAGTCAAGGCCATCATATACCAGGGTGGCCACGGGTCCTTAAAAAAAGTCTTAAATTGTCTTAAATTTCATTTTTGTCAAATAAGGACTAAAAAGTCTTATTTTGTCTTAAAATTCCAAGTCAAATGTCTTAAATTCTTGGATCTTAACTTTAGGGGTTGAATCATTCCGTCATCCTTGTGTTGAACTTCGAAAATAAATTAATAAATAATCGGGGGAAAAAGTGTACAGAACCATGGATTTTAGGCTTTACTAGCACCCATCATTGTACTCGTGGCCCCTATGGAGTTTTCACGTGGGCTGCGTTAAAGTCTTTTCTGGTGTGGTCAGATTGAAAATTGGGGAAGTGTAAGTTTAGTTAGAAATGGCTTGAAGACCCAAGATATTCATGGTGGCTGCGGGCTGTTATACAAGGTCTTATTATGTGGTAAATGGGGTAACCCATAAATACGAATGAGTTATCAATTGTGCATATGTATGAGTCCAGGCCATTTGAGTTAGCGAAAGTGGCTAGTTGTTAGCTTTGGGATGACACTCTCTCTACCAATGGGCCATCTCTCCCAGCGCGTGCACGACAGCTTGTAAACACAATAGTATTGCTACAGACGGGAAAGCTAGGATATCTAGACTGGAAGTGACAAAACAGCCTAAAACACGCAAAACTGAGCAAGAAAAGAGAGAACTGAAACGCAAAAGGGACCAAATAAGGAATAAAACTCACACTAATCTGGGTTCAGCAGCCTATTCGAGGTGGAGAGCTTTGAGGGACCGCCTCGGACTGAATCTAGACTTGGACCTAGCTGAAGTCCTCCTAGACAGGTATCTTTTCATCACTTTCTCTTTTAGGAAAATTTTATGTATGACGTATAGTAATTTTTGAATGGTCTTGTGGTCCAATCACATGAGGTAAAATATCCAATTGTTGAGCCTCTTTTCCATCACGTGGTGTGTCAGAGTATTAGTTGTCGATATGCTTAACTCCTCTGTCCGTTTGTCTTCTCCATGAATGAAACTGTGTTGTGAATGCAATAATTGTTTAAAGACTGTAATCTCGTTGGAATAGTGTGTAAGTAACTGTAATATATCATACTACTAGCCCTGTTACATATTTTGGTGCATTTTTTATTCTATATCACAAAAATACACTGCACAGGTTAAAATATGTGATGTAACTCATAGCAGACAGAAACTGCTTCCAAGAATGGCATTAGAAACACAGAGCGAATGGGAGGTTTTTGCACTTATGGGACAATTTTTAAATTTGTATTATAGTTACAGGTTTTTGTTTTTTTTATCCCAGTATCCCCAAGACCCTAAATAACATTTCTATAGTTTCTGCAAAGTTGTACATTGCAGTTCCCGGGGCATTTTTATTTGATGTTTGAAATGAATTTTCCGCTTATTTTTTTTCTTTCCTTTTATGATTGTATAACTTTAATGTCATTCGTGTGACACCGTTGCATCATGGATTTTATGAACGCCCATGTTGTCCTAAAAACAGAGATGTATAATACTTGATGTGCATCATAAGATGACTGTTTTCTCAACAATAATACACAAGAAGTAACAGACAAAGAAATCCCTCAAAAATGCCCCCAGATCTGAAGGGTTAAAATTATTAGATGTATAATGATATAATAGTAACACTATTATTATTATTATATACTATAAAATGTATTATTATTATTGATATATAAATGTTATTATTGTTAAATAACATTCCTGAACAACATCCTTCTGCAGGTCGCCACAGCAATTAAAGCCAAAACTAAGAGAAACAAACAGCCTCATATATTCACATCTATATCTATAACCAATTAAAAATGACCCAGTATTGATATGTGTTGATATCAGCAAGCTGGGGTCATGTCCCTGCTGGTGTTAGCTGTGACGCAGACTGAGATTACAAGCTGTACAGCCTGCACAGCAAGCCCATAGCCTCATATACAGTAGAAATCCTTCAGAAACTATCCAATTCTACTACCTTGTGATGAAATATCAAATGCAGGGTCCAAATATTGGATCTCTATATGATATATGAATAGCTTGAAACCTAAGAGATGGAACAGCTTAAAATCAAACTGTATACAATGGAAAAATGTTACAGATGAAAAAAAAAAAAGTTAAAGGGAAAAAAAACAGTTTGGCCTGATTTTTGCAGCAGCAAATAACAAAGGCAATATTTCCACGCTCTATTTGCTGAATTCTTCATGGTGACAGTTGAATCTGTTGTGAGTGTATGAGTAGGATTTATTGGGTTTCATACTGGCTCATCTTTAATGGTAGACACTCCTGTCTGCAGGATGCAGACTGATCACTGTCCACTAATTCTTCATGGCGAGCCGGGTAGAAAAATGACTGTGAAAGCTGTGTAGAATGGCTAATCAATACTATATTTATGCCCAGTGAGGAGACAGCATTGCTCACTTGCCAGCGCAACAGGGCTTCCATCAATAGGCCCAAGTGAATCTCTGAGGAAAGAAAATGAACATTTCTTTATTTAGAGCAACCAAAACAGAGCAGTCGATAGTTATGGTGGGAAACTGAGTGTCTTGAAAAGCACTTTTAAAGGATTATCACCTCTTCAGAATTTCTGTGTAGTGCCGCTACTTTTGATCAAAGTGCCTTTTGATCAAACAAACTTGTTAATCGTCTCTCAGTCACATCTGGCTGCCCATTTGTTTCTTCACTATTCTTTTGCTCAGTTAATTTTCGAATGATTTGCTCAAAAGTAAGGTGTGAAGATGAGTGTATCTTGTCATCAAACTGTGGTATGTCAGATGGGCCTTTATCTAGAGATAGTTCATCAGTGAGCTTTATTCTACTCTTCAACCGTGACTTCATTGACCTATTTGTCAATTTATATAAAAGCGAATGCATTTTTGTGTTTTAGTCAGCAATATACCATCTTGTACAGGATTTTTAGTTTTCCTGAATTGTGAGTGGCCGATGTAATGTAGAACGTCTTAAGAAACAGTGTAGAAGAAAGTGGGAGAGGCCATTTAAAATGATCTAAGAATCATGAAAAATCTGGACATCACTCGTTTAATAGTTGGTAATGTTAGAAATTCTACACAAACCAAACCATGGAAGACTTGCTTGCAAATTATTCAGTCATGTTACAGGATGTAATCAAATAGTCAAAGAAGTGACCGCCTTTTGTATTTTCCTACTGTAAGTGTTTTTTCTTGAGCTTGGTAAAAAACTTAAAGCTGCAGTCTGCAACTATTATAAAAGTAACTTTTTGTCATATTTTATAAAACTGACACTATGTTCAGACAGTAGCACATGAGACTAGTGATCTGTGAAAAAGCTGGCTCCAGTAGTCCCTCCTTACTGTCTCTATGGCGATTTGCAAGAATCCACAGCTCCCGGTAAGAACAACCAATTAGAGCCAGGATAGCGTTTGATGGAGTGTCTAACATCTGTTGCAGATGCAGAGTGCAGCTTTAATGAGAATAAGGGACTATTTCTAACAATCTGGTAAGCGATAACTACACCGAACAATAGCCCAATGTTCTCACACCAAGCTGTGTGTGTGTAATACTACAGTTAAAAATAAAAATAGAAAACATTTAAAATTCCATGAGGTATTTTTTCAAAAACATTTTAACATGTTTTTTCCTGCTTAAAGCCAAAAATACACATCTTTTTAATTTCATATGTACATGATTAATATGGCAAACTCACATATCTTATCCATAGAATTAAATGCTATCAATTTGCAAAATGTATAAGTATATACAGTATACAGAGGTGCTCATATCTGGTCCTCCAGAGCCACTACCCTCCAGTTATGTGGACAGCTGTATATATATGTATGAGAATAATATATATATGAGTAACCACCAGGGCGCGACGTCTGGATCTATTTGATTGGATGTAGACCAAGTTTTCCACTGAGCAGACGCTCGGACAAACAAACCACTGAACTAAAGAGAGTGAATTCCAAAGTGAAACTGGAACTTTTCCTCCTAATCTCACCAGTATTTATTTAGTTAGTTTTTGCAGAACCATTTTTTCAAATGTATTTATTAATCTATTGTTGTTAGTAGTGGATATCTGCAGTCAACTCAGCAAGTGTCTTTACACACTTATCCATGAATTTATACAGTTTTACTAAAATCTAAAAACTCTGGGAGCACAGGTACATTTATACATGGCTCAGTGGGGCAGAAACATGAGCAGTCAGACATGTACACACACCAGCAGTTTATGTCAATTTGAGTCACTTTATTTAGAGGAAACCCTGAACTTAAGTGGACCTCAATAAAAATTGATTACCCAACTACACCAGGAAAGGTTTCTGCTGTCGCAGGAATGGGGCCTGCACACTGATGGATGGTAAAGGTAATGATTCAAGTTTGATGAGATGATGTAGCCTTCATTTCACTCTTGATGTGGTTTTTGTGTGAATGTGGCTCAGCAGATAGTGTTGGTTCTCCAACTGGAGGGTCCATGTGTGGAAATATCCTTTAAAAAAATACCAAACCCCACACCACCCCCAACACACTCATCTGTGTGTGATTGTTGAGAATAAGTGCCCCATAAGAGTTTAGAAAGAGAGAAAAAGAAGCATTGTATGAGTCTGTGTCTGAATGGGTAGATTAGAGGCGCATTGTAAAGCGTTTCTGAGAACCTAAACAAGATTATAAGTATGGAACATTTACAATGTTAAATTACTTTGGGAGAGAAGTGGAAGTATGGATGTGATGAGTCCTCAGTTGAAGAAATCCCCAACCTGCCAGCTAATTAGTAAACGCTGTGATGAATTAGAGAGAATTAACTGCCAGCTAGCAGGTTCAACATGAATGAGCTGAGGATGCAGATTTACTCCATGTGCATTGGGACTGGGGTCGAGTTTGAACTTAAACAGTTTGTCTAAGACCTCTTCAGTAAACACACTGGACTAATGAGATGTTGAGGTGAACAGACGTTTGCCAAAGGTAGCGCTCAGAGTGTAAATATGGTTCATATTGGTTGTCAGTGAAAACACCTGAGCCTGAGTGGGGCCAGATCTTTGAAGTCAGGGGTGAAAATATCATTTATGATTAGAAATAATATTGGGCAAGACAAGAATCCGACATGGTATTTGAAGCAGGTAAATTAATTCTCCATTTTTTTTTTTTAGTTCGATCCCATTTTATTACAGCACCGCCATGCCTAGGGGTGTATCCCTCCTGTCACTCAGTGGCAGCCAGAATAGACTCCATGGACCCCTCCCCCAGCCGTTGCTTTAGAGCAGGGGTGGACATCTCCCGCCCTCGGGGGCCTCATTCCTGCAGGTTTTCCATGCATCCCTGCTGTCACACACATGTCTAAGATCAATTGCTAATTAGCAAACAGCCCTGTAAAAGTTTGCTAATTAACTCTGACAGGTTGGGTGTGCTGCAGCAGGGATGTATGGAAAACCTGCAGGAATATGGCCCTGCTTTAGAGGTATGGAAGATGAATGTCAATAGCTCTTGAAGTTCAAGTCAATAGCTCTTCACGATTCTAAAATATAAAAACCCTCCATTTTCCCACCACTTTATTTTTAACTCTGTCAATTTCAGTTTCTGTAAACCACTTAACAAACCGGGTCAACTGGGGGCAAAATTGTATACAGTCACCAGCTATTTTGCTAGCTACACTTTGTAATTACTGTTAGGACATACTCTGGTCTACAGAACTGCCTTATTTCTTCATGGCATGGATCCAGTAGAAGGATTAGCTTACTGGAAGTAGCAGTTTTCTGTCCCAACAGCTACTAGGTTAGAAGCAGGGTGCCACCTGGCCGGGTCACCAGTCTCTTATTTCACTGTGGCACAAAAGGCAACATGAAAAAACAAGGGACCCACACCTAATGCTTGCTTACTGGTTTCAGATCACGGTCATGGTTTACACAATTACTGTATTGTTAATCCTGAGTAAACATTACATCTCTTCTCTGTGGATTTATGCACAGGCTACATTAGCCACATTAGCTGCTGACATGATATGAAGGCGTGTGTTTGCTCTGCAGCAGCAGAACATTTGGAATGCTTTGCTTGTGGCTGACATATTTTACAGTTTGCTTCTCCAACAATAATAGAGGCAGGCTGAGACTGGCAGCTGCTTAGTTTTTGTTTAAGGGTGTACCAATTTATGTGGTTGGCAGCCATTTAGAAACTGTTCCACAGTACAATAGATAAGCAGAGCCTGAAAGTAAAACATGAAAAACTCTGGGCACTAAACGAGGAAGTCAACAGTAGAGCTTTATTTAAAGGACAGCTACTCCCTTTAGGGATAACAGTCCAGAAATGTTTTAGGTCCCAAAAAGAAGGGAGAAAACCCTGAAAGTTTAAAATGACTTCTTTCTTTTAACAAAGAGAAAGTTATCGTCACTCATGCCAGAGAATGTGTTTATGCTGCGCATGTAGGAGTGTGCATGTTCAGAGCAATGTAAAGTATACTACTTACTGAAATAAAATGAAAAAAAAATGTGGATACATGATAAAAGGTTTTTTACAGACACAGATTTCACAAAAAGCTGAGTCATCATAGGGCACATTCACTCCAAAATAGACTTACTTCAGTTTGGTGGGAAATGACAAAGAATTTAGCACTTTCATGTGGTTTGGTTTGCTTTTTATACTCCACTTAAAGCGGATCAATGCAAGTCTGGGTATGTTTACCATGCAGTGCGCACCCCAAAGCTGTAGGGGGAGCTCCAGAGCGAGAAACTAGGCGACAGACGAAGAAGAATGTT
>JAVQJG010021492.1:0-12050 GCA_036024015.1 Craterocephalus amniculus
ATTTGACTCCGGATCACTAGGGGAACGCTATTACTGGCTGATCGGAGTCTGGATGTTCCAAAAATTAACCCGGCAGAGAAATGAGTCATTAATTGTAATGAAATTTCCACTTTTACCACATACTATACCACGTAGAAAACCATTTTTCTTAGAAAGATTCAAATAAGATCAGGTATAGTTCCTTTAAGCCAAGTTCCTCCCCTCTTGTCAGCATGAGTAAAATGGATGCCTCTTTAAAATTACATGGTCACATGATCAATTCCTTATATGGTTTTCTAGAAAACAGGGGGGCACAACTTGCCCCTTGGCATTAATTACCCCGCTCTCCCCTATATATGTATTCTGTAATTTTAAGAAGAAGTAATATTTAAATGTTCTGTTGAGCCTACTTCAAACATGCATCTATTTCATAAAGTCACTTGTTACTTCAACTCGCTATGTTTTTAGCGACTGGCCCTGTTTTTTATGATATGATGAGTCAACCTTGTGATTATGCATGTTGGGTTTTGTCAGTTTTATAAGGTGGTCAAACCTTTTCAGCAATTTAAATGATGGGTAAACACAACTTCAGCTGTTGTGTCTCCTCTCCACCACATTCCTGTGGTAGTCTTTCCAGGCCTGTCTGTGGACTTAAGCCCATGTGTACTGGCATGTCCAACAGCGTGACAGCTGTGCTGCCTGTCACTCAAAAAAGCCACGATGAGAAGGGTTGCAATTCTCTTCATAACTCCTCTTCCCACTCCTGTCACCTACACCGTTACCTCTTGGACCAGAGGGCATGGCAGACCCCCTTTCCCACTGTCAAAACCCAAATGTAATGCAACTATCACCATTGCCCTGTTCACCAATGGTGGGACACTGCAGCTGGTTGCCGTGTGGAATGAGCATATGGATGGAGAAGAAAGGCTCATTCTGTTAGCCAGCATCTTTCAAGTAAGGCTTCAGTGGACTGTAGCACTCTAAGGCTCAGATGAATCTTGAAATGGCCTGTCAGAGTTACCAGAAAGTTACATCTCCAGTTGAGATGTCTGTCAGCGTCCCCTCATAATTAACTTAAATAAGATATAAAGGATTAAGCTGCATAGGTCTAAAATAGTCTTAAAATGGACTTTGGTCTAGACCTAAATTCATTATGTCATCTTGACTTGATATGCGAGCATGTGTAACACTGATAGAGTGCACAGCTGCAACAACTTTTACTCTGATTCAGATTTCCTATTGGAATTATAAATAAGATGAATATGAAATATTTGATCATATGCACTGGCTAAAGGTAGTGAATATGAAAAACCACAGGTGGCACACCTTTCATCAAAGGTATATTCACAAGGTAATTATGTCTGCTGACCTTCCTTGTCCCTGCCACATTCTGGCGTTGTTGATAGGATCCCTGTTGCACTAGTGGTGGGTGCATGGATTCCTGTTGGATGGCAGCCGTGTGAAACACGAGGATGTGCTTTTGGAAAGAGGGGGAGAGATGTGACAGTGACAATAATGTCACTATGCCTCCAACTGATCATGCGCTCTGGCTACTTTGCCACAGATATCCCACTTGCTGACAGGTCAACGCACATGACTGTCACTCAGGAGGCCAGGGGTTCAAACCTTGCCTTGGCCCTCCTTTATCCCTACCACACAAATACGTAAAACAAATAAAAGTAAACAAAATCATGCAAACATTTACAAACTGAAAGACTGAATGATACAGAGAGACATGATGCAGTTTTTTTAAAAGCCACAGTGGCTATATAGAATATATCCTGATACTGTAGTATTTAAGGACTAATTAAGAACATAAATGCAATGGATACAGCATTTAAAATGACCATCATTCACAACACATTTAAAGAAGTCTAAGCTCAGACACTGATGTTAGCCTCAAAAAAGCCCTTTGAGGCTCAGGCTAGTTAACAACGGGCTCCTCTGGAATCTCCCAGCAGTGTGACAAGAAGCAGCAGAAACCATTGTGTGGATGAAATGTCATGAAAAAGAAAACAGAGAAGCAGTTACAGTCGGATGATTTCTCCTTTGGGGGGGTTTGTGGTAAACTGCCAAAAGGCAGGACCTAGATTCCTATCAATGCTGCAGGGCAACACTGGGAGGGGACTGTCACACAAGAAGAACAAGCTTACCTTTTGGGAACACAATGTTGCCTGACATTTTACTATTTGCATATAATGATTTACACACAAACACTTAGCATTTCAGCATGCCAGAGGGCAATGTCTCGGCCTACTTGATGGTTTACCAGCTGCCAACAACACTTGTGTCACGTGAACTGGATTTGACCCGACATTCTGCTGAT
Organism: Craterocephalus amniculus; assembly: GCA_036024015.1. Lineage (NCBI taxonomy): Eukaryota > Metazoa > Chordata > Actinopteri > Atheriniformes > Atherinidae > Craterocephalus > Craterocephalus amniculus. Next base: position 2,306 of record JAVQJG010021492.1, read on the forward strand.
GTTTCTGCAGTTGCACCCTCCAGCTTCACATCATTAGGCCTGTCAGTGTGCAGGCCGCCACACATGCATTGTTGTGTAATGTAACAGGAGTCTGTTGTGCCCAGTCACGATAGAAAAGCCGTCGCTGCGATTTATAATAGCACGTCTTTGTTAAATCAAACTCATTCAGAGGATGGGTTCAAGGACTTCCAGGTGCTTCATTCAACAAGCCTGCTCCATATCAGTAACACACACACAACACACACACACATACTGTATATACACACAGGTGACAGTGTATGTTTGGATATGGGGTGTGTGATTCAGTGTCTTGCAAGCCGTGGATGGGCCAACCCCATTAGAGTCAGGGGGAGGAGGGGGATTGTTGGCTCAGTTGTGGCCTGTGCGCTCGTAGGATAATTTACGACCCCTTCATCCTGGTGGAATGTGTTTGTAGCCGGGAGTAATGGAGGCCATCCATTCTCCCTGTCAGCATTGGGAAACACTTTTTTAGCCGGCTATGGGAGGAAATGTTTGACAGAGAGATGGCAAAGCTGTTTCTATGCTATGGTAGCTTGAGAGCGAGGAAGACTTGTGGGCTTCAGTGTTTGTGGGAATAGGGGTGTGTGAAAGATGCTGTTTGTTTTACTTATTTCTCATCTTATAAACGTGACTAATTGCAAGGCTGTGGAGTCTACAGGTTGAGGCTCACAGATTCTTTACATACATGTACTGAAGGCCGTTAAAAGGAACCGTTAAAGTCTGTTTATAGCTTTGTCCTCAAGGACATCCTATTTCTTGGGAAGCAATAGCAGCTTGTCACCTGTATATCACTTCATCTTTGTTACGTTTTACAAGGTGTCTGTACATTTTACAAGGACTGCCAAGTTGAATAATGAAAATTTGAGAGGGCTCGCTGAATTCTTCCCTAGCAACAAAGGCTTGTTGTGAGGACACAATGGTGTCGAGGATCAAACAGTCGCGGTCTGACAAACTCTTGGAACTAACCAGACAAAAAACAGCTGCGCAGGGAGCAAGAAACAGGAAGGACAATTTTGGTAAAGACCGTGTGAAGAGAAGATGTGGACAAGGACCAGTCCACCGACAGTAATGCTGACATTAAATCTCTCGTCTCTGGCTCGGCTGTAAATCATTCCATGGCAGCTGTGGGAAGTTCTGAAGTGATGGAAGTCAATGTATCACACTTGACATTATTCACAGACCTCGTCGCAGAGTTTTTCAGCCCCGTGAGAATCTGCAGGCCTCAGGCAGACATGCAGGGAGCTTAGCACCAAAATGGCTGAGCAGCATCACCTCTGTTAATCAGCGGAGTTGTCGTACCGACCTTCACTGAAAGCCAAAGGAGAGGAAGGGGAACAAGGGAAATAAATCAAACTACATTTTTGTGTGTCTCTGCATGTGAATGCATCTGGGTTTTTATCTTTTTTATGTGTGCACATAGAAGTATTTGTGTGTTTGTGTGTGTGTGGGGTTGCCATTTTAATTAATTCTCCTAGCCTTTCTCACTGGAGGCTCCTCCTCTCCGTGTTGAGCTTTTGCGGGTCACTCTTGTTAGCTGCACAGCGAGCAGGGAAGTGACTGTGCCTGACAATATAATTTACATTGTCTGTGGAGAGCGATCGGAGCACAGCAGTCTTATTTATGCCACATTAGGGGATTTGCCTGTGCTGCCGTCTCCAGGTCCAATCCATCAGATGGCTGTTTTTTCAATGCCGCTTTATTGGAACGTGCCCTTGAGAGAGTGCTGAGTAGTGGGAGTGTGTTCATTTTTGTGCACAATAGCGCTGTGTGTTTCCGATAGAAGGTGTACATGCATTTGTTGTGTAGCAATGTGGAGAGTGGGTGTTTCTTTGTTTGTTTACCCGTGCGAGAGAGTACGTCGATTCAGTCGACTCGCTCGACAAATGGACTCTATTCTTCGACAGGCCAGATTACTGCTATAACTTCAGAGAGGGAGCAGTGTTTACTACAACGTTGTCATAACAGTGTGCCTGCACAGCAGAAAAGTGGCTGCATTCCTGCTGTGCCAGGGAATCTTATGCAGTGTGTTATCCTAAAGAATGCTGAAATCCTTCCCTTTTTGCCCGTCAGGTCCTCATCCATTGACTTGTCTACCTTCGTAATGGTCCCCAGTTACAGTCAAGTCATTGCCTCGGCTTGCATTTCATTGGATAGCTGTCTTGATAAGTGAGTTAGATGCAAAGTGACATGGACACCCACATGGAGTACAAGCATGGCATAAGGCTTAGTGAACAGGAATATGTATGAGGGAGCTTTGGCAGTGGAACATTGTAATGAACAACACCAAGGAGCTCATTTTTCACGGAGGATACAAAATGTCGGGTCCGGAAAGACATGTCAGAGCTGTGAGGCAGCAACACATGCGGCTCCAAGTGCTGCTCATTAATCATAAGGCAGGGAGTGGTGGCAAGGGGACCCATATCCATCTGTAGCATACTTATGAGTGTATTATAAATGTGCTGTGCAGCTGCTTGACTCAGAGAGTAAACAACCAAGCAATGTAGTGCACAGTATGCCCTTACAAGGGCACTGAGCCTAGAGCACCTGTTGTTACTGAAGGCATACTGGTCACCTGGTCAGCATTAGGCCATGACACAAAAAACTAGGACTATTCTATGCTAAACTTCACTGGAAAGGACTACACTACTATCAGAGGGCGTCAAATGAAAGGCTTTTTCATGCATGCAGATGCCCAGTCTTCTCACCCCACCTTAATTCAGCCAGTCACAACTTGCCCCACCGCACATCTTGGGGGTAGAGGTGGAGTTAGCCTTAATTGATGCTGCTTCCTCGCTGTAAAAAGACAATAAATGAGAGTAGGTTGTGGGCCATGGTGCAGCATCAGTGTGCACAGCTAATGACTAAACAGGGCTGCGGAGGGGAGGGTGGTTGATGAATTAGGCAGGACTGAACTTTACAACCCACCCTTAGCACGGGGAGAGGAAGGGAGGGAGAAGAAGAGTGCAGGAGTGGGAAAGAGGAGAGAGAGAGAGATGACAAGGCCTATCACAGTGATGGAGTGGCTGTGCTACTCCTGGCTGCACACTGCTGTTTGCTCTCATTCTCATTCTTCGCCTGTTCAGACACAGACATGCTGCTTTTCAAACATACGTCTGTCAAATCTGTCTTTTCAGTAAAATTGTGCTGCACCACCAGATAACAGGAAATAATGTCTACAGTAGGCAAAACAAAGCTCACTGCGCATGTTAAGAGAAGCACAAGTGTTCTATAGACATACAAATGCACTCATCGCGCCACTCGCTGCGGGTCCGAATCGTCAGTCATCAAACTCTTTGCACACACACATGTATACAGCATATGAATACATTTGTTATTACACTGAAAAAGAGCATGTAAAAGATAAGAATGAGAAACATTTATATCTGAAACAAGTATAGTTTGTTTTTTTAACAATGCTTTTTGTTCTCATTGGGTTTTATTTAGCTTTAAAAATATTAAAGTTTGAAAAGATTAATATTCCACGATTAAATTCATGTCATATCTTGGATAAGAAACACCACCAGCTAAAAGTTTGGACACACTTTGAATCCCATTGAATCTACAGGGAAAGTATGTCCAAATGCTTAACTGGTAGTAGCAGGTTTACTTTTTCCCCTTTTCCAGGTCTTCAAAGCCAGTTTCATGCATGCAATGAAGTGCAGGATTTTTCTTCTCGCTATAAGGATAACACTACTTCACTCTCTGTCAAACAGTGTGTTCCTGTAAAAGCTCCTGGAATAGCTCAGATGTGAACGAGGCATCCTTTTGCCCCAGCTCCAGACACAATGGTAACGGCAAGAGTTGACACGGACAACAAATGCTGCAAAAGTCACTCTGGAGGATTTGCTTAGGAACATGGAGGTTAAGGAGTTGTCTATCACTAGACCAAAGTTTAATCGATGGAAAGGCTGTTTTTTAATTCTCTCAGTTTTTTCATTGTGTTAAATTAGGTTTCACATCACAGCTATATGTTTCATTTTAGGCAACGGTATTGCAGTTTCATGATGTGTACCCAATATTTTTAAAGACAGCGCCATGTTTCACATAGCAAGTTGAAGAAGTTGTGAGGACTACTCAGTCAGCTCCTTCTATTGTCCAGTTGTGTCCATAAAACTGTCTCCATTGAACTGACTCTCAACCGTTGCAGCCTCTAACTCTTTTCTGCTAATCTGCCTACATTTCACCGATATGTGATATCGATATAAACATTTTGGCTGATACTAATATCCTATATTAATATTTTTGCAATGGCTGATAACCGATATTTACCAATTATTTAATATATTTTTTTAATGTTTAAGATAACAATTCTGTTTAAAATGAAAGCTAGCATCAGCAGCATTAGTTTCCTGACATAATTTGTGAACTTGAGATGATAAATTATGGTTTTGAATGATTTCATGCAGACTCATCCTCACATTAATTTGATGTTGCAATTATTGCAAACTGCATGTTGAGTGTCTTCTTTCAACACCATGCAAAACTACATTTACCTCAGGCATTGCTTCTCGAAAGTTAAACACCCCACAAAGCTCCCTACCGTCTCTGTCCCATGCCGAAACATTTACAGCATTGACAACCACTGTTCTAAACTTCCGACATGAAAATTTTAAGAAATAGATATCTGTTCTTAATATCTGCCCAGTTTTACTTATTGAGCCGCTATCATCTGCCGATACCGATATGGAAGCCGATATATTGTGCATCCCTAGTAACTTCTCAATATTTCCCTGCCAAAAGAGGCTGATGTCTATTCTACCTTGGAACAGTATGTTTAGTCAAGAAAAGGCATGCAAGCTTCCCCGCTGGTGGGGAAAAGTTACTCTGAAAATGTCTAATCAAATTTCAAAGAAGGTTTAATTTTTTTTAAATCAATCACAATCGATGTTGAGACAAATTAATTAATATCTATAGTGTTAGCCATTGATCCAGAGGCCAAAGTTTTTGTTCTGAACTGAAAAACACTCGAATGGCTGAATTCATAGTAATGCACAGTTTTTATCCCTTATTGGTGTTTCTTTTTTCCTTATTAATTCATAATGAATAATATTATACATGCACTATACTTCAACATCATAACTCAATTCTCTGACATTTCAGTGGTGGCAGCTGAACTGCAGAACAGCCACAGGAGGAACATGAAGCTTCTCAATACTATTTATGTATCTTCCTTCTTGTTTCTTTTCCCAGCTGAGGCTAGGAGTGACCAAATAGGGGGTTTAAACCCACTTCCTTTACATATCACAGTGACGAGAACGTGTCATTAATTATTAAATAATATTGAAATGAATGAAAGTCTTATTGTATTCTTAATAATGTGCCCTGTTCTATTATATAAAGGACAAAACAGGCATTCTAAGCTGCTGGCAACACTAACTCTGCCCTCCTCTCTTTCACACACACGCACACACACACACACACACACACACACACACATGAACAGATGTGCCCTATGGAGTCCAGAGTGTTGTCACAGCAGTTAATTTAAGAGGACAGAGATGTGGGTCACACAGAGCTTCCAAACTGGTGCTGGTGGTTGTAGGGGTGCTCTGGGTGGCACCTGTGGAGATAAGGGCATACACAGCAGGAAGCTTTGTGTACTTCTATGTGTGCAGAGTGGCAAATAAATTGGCTTCTTGTTGTTGTTATTTTTGTTTGTGGTTAACCTACTGCTGCATGTTTCTAACGGCTGACTTCTGTGTCTGCACTGGTGTGACACATTTCTCCTGTGTTAAGTTGTCTAATGGGCTGCTTGTAAGAGTGTCAAAAAACAGCAAACAGCTTTACTGGGGAAATATCTCTGAACTACAAAGAATGCTAATGGTAAATCAGCGTATGTTCCTGAATCTGGGAATCACACCAGTCTTTAATTCTGCCTGAGATGAATTTTCTGCCATTAACAGAGATAGAAACAAAGAAAAAAACTCAAAGTGATTCAAGTGGCTACTGAAACTTGTTTCACTCCTTTTTATTGATTTAAATCTGTTGCTTTAAAAGCTCTAATTAATAATGATGATAAAAGTGTCAGAGATCATTAACATCGGCACTCTAAATCCTTTTTTCCTCCTTCTCTGTGTTCTCTCTTCTCTGGTTAGTGCTGCCTTAAACAACGGGATGCTAAGATTTCCTGCATGTGACCCTTAGAGGCACTAGAACAACAAGTTTTTAATGACAGGAAATGTATATGTAACTCTGTTTCACATGATTTATGACTAGATTCCTTATAATAAGCAACCTAATTACAGGAGCTATTAAAATTACATGCAGCCAAACCAATTAAGTTGTCTGGCTCTCGGAGTGTGTTTCCTGTGGGGGCATTTTAGGTTCATCAGCAGTTAAGAAGCACAGTGATTTTATTGAGATATACCGAAGATTATGACCACTGAGCTATTACAGCATGTACATCTATGAAAATGTGTATGTATGGGTCCTTTATGAGGATACATGTAGCTGGAATGGCAGGAATGCAGTGTCTTTGTTATTTAGCACGAGGTACTGATACACTATTGTACAGAAATGCTTGTAGTGTTGTGAAGAAGCACTTTGGTAGTTGATTTTAACTGGCTTGGAAAAACCCTGGAGAGATGCTCTCAACAGACAAGCTGCTGTCAAAATACCTGGACCTGCTCTGTTTTCCATCTCTGGGACAAAGCAGAGGTCTAATTGTGAGGCAGAGATTTATTCTCTGTTAACTGACATGTATTTATTCACACATTCGTTCTCTTTTCCACTCTAAATTTCATGTTTACTCTTCAATGCTTGACTGGCGTCAGCTTCCAGTAAGGATCCAATTATTCCATATCTTCTAATATCTTTGCACCGTCTATTCTACTAGCTTCTTCTTCTTCTTACCCAAATACATGGAAGATGTTTTGTGTTGCCTTAATCATGCATACCCACCTCACAGTCAGTCGTGAGCTTTTGGTTCCCTGGTTCAATCTGGAAAACACTGGAAACCCATTTTTTGTTTTCGTTCTTCATGACGAGCTTTCTTCAAAACAACTGTTTTTTTTCACTGTTTTCATTATATTTCAATTGCATGGAAAAAAATGTCTGTGGTAGCCTTCCTTATTTTAACAAGTGGTATTAGATGTGTCTCATTCAAATATTTCACATCACTGTTTATCTGTAGTAAATATCTGAATACATCTGGCAGGAAACAAGCTGTATTTGTTGCAAACTAATAAGAAAATCTTAAATTATTAGAGATCATAAAGGCTTTCATTGCTATCTAGCCACATAAGATATATTTAGACGGCATAACATAATGCCAATCTTGACATTTCCTGGCTCTCTTTCCACTTTTTTGTTCACTCTTGTTCCCCTCTCCTGTGCTGTCCATCTTGTGCCTTACCCTCGAGTCTGTGCTCCTTCTCTTTGTTTCTGAGAAGGACAGAAACAGGGAGGGTGTGAAAAGAGCTGCCGAGGGAAGATAAAGCTATTTGGTAATGTCACAAGTCTCCCATTGAGGAAGGATGGGAGTGGGGGCAGAGCTAGCGAGGAGAGCGACAGAGGAGTGGATCGGTCTATCCATCACAACCACGCAGGACTGACACAACAAAAGATGGAGTGCTGGGAGAGGCCTCTCAGCTGCGAGGGGCTGGGGAACTCGAAACAATATTTTTTGGCGCCTGTCAGGCTGTCCAATAAAGGAGGCCGATATATGAACTATCTAGCACTGATGTAATGCGCCTCATAAATCTGCTTTAATTACTCAGCGTGGGGACAGCCAGTGGGAGCCCGCGTTTGGATTTATGGCATCTCCGCTTGGCATCTTAACGACTCTGTGCTTTTAATATCATTACCCTGTAATTTATTATGCTGCCAGGGTGCACACCCAAACCTTCAACATAACTCCTGTTTATTTATGCCAGTTTAAAGGCCACTTCAGTGACACAGGCATTTAGCACATTTCAGTTGGGCTTTAATCATTTGTCCTAATGAGGCCATTATACAGCGGTGTCCTCTGGCTGGCTCTGACTGTGGCTTGATGGTTAGGCCAAGCCCTGGGAAGCCAGTGAGGTGGCAATACAGTTTGCTGGGTCACGGTCCCGTGTGTGGGTCTCAGATCGAGTGTAGCGTTACTCTCAGAGAGGCTAAAGTTTCAGCTGCAAGATTAGTTTTGCTGCCTGAAAGCATCTGCTCCTTTATATACTGTTTTCTAAAAGGGAAAAGCCTTCCCTGTTTTTCTTCATTCACCCCTTACTTGCCTTCTGTTCACCAGTCATTGCCCCTTCATGTTTCCTCTTCTCTGTTCATCCACTTTGCACCTTTTTCCTCCGAAATTTTCCTCCCTTCTCCTCTCATGTCTGACAGCTGGGTAGAACGATGGAGGAAGAAGGGGAGAGTTACGAGGGTGGCGTGGATAAAAAATGAGTTTGAAGCAAGGAGAGGCTTTGCATTTTTGTTACCATGTCATGCTAATGGCTTCCAGATCAGCCTCCATATTACGCCCGACCAATAGCCCATCTCATGCGCCTCCATAATGCTAGCCGCTGATTGCCTACGCAACTGCCAGTGACAGTGACATATTAGTTTTGCGCCCCTCTGCAATCTGATACCTCTAAGTTTGCCACCATACTAAAGATTTGATTAATGTTTTTCCATTTGGAGCCTGTAATTGGCTGCGACTGGAGCACAGAATAATCAGACGTTTCTATTCGGAGCAGCCAGCAAGAAGAGAAGGAGGGAGAGAAAAGGGGGCAGCAATGCTAACGAGCAAGCTAGTTAATTAAGCCTGCAGCACAGTGGCGACAGTTACTGATGACTGCTATGACAAACCGCCCCGTCTCCTTCTCCACCCTCTCCTGCTGTTCCCCTTATTTCCTACACTGAATCGCCTACATCCAGGACTAATGCTACAGTGATTTAACATTTAGATATTTTTCTTTCTTCGCTCAACAGAGGTCAGTGCTTAAAGAGGTCAAGACACTGCCAACGAATCCTTAAGGTCTGTACATCAAATAGTGCCACTTTATTGTACTGAGCCATATGGATTCATCCTCTCGATGACCCTTATGTCTTGAGCTAAAATGTAATGAAAAAAGAAATATAAGTTTGTTCATTACATTATATGTTTTGCTAGTGTTTTTCCTCGTTGGATTTGTTTTTCCTTCTTTGTGGAAGTTGGGCAGTTTGTGCCCATATCCTTCAAGCTAAAATACAGGGCTGTCAAAAGCTCTTTTTACACTTCAGATGAGTCTTATCACAAAAAAGATATCTCCCATCAAGCCACTGCTGCTGTCCTTTGGTCATTTACACGGATAAAACACTGGCAGATGAATCGCTGGGTGATTAGAAATGTTCAACTGAGTGGCAACAGCATAATCGGTCAGAGCAGCATGTATGACAATGCCGGTTCCCCTTTTCACACTCGGACCATTTCACTTCTGTGTATCCCACTGGCAGCTCAGGTGTATCAGTGCAACCTCCATTACGCATAAGGCAATAGTCCCACCTTGAAACAGACATCAATTTAATCTTTAAATACTTTGTTATTTATATGATGTAGGTAAGTGTATAATTATACTCCATGCACCATTCTAGATTTCAGTAATGCGCTGTAGTCATTGACAACTAGTGTTGTCACGGTACTCGGTACTTCGGTACCAAGTCGGTTCCAGTGCTACTGTCGTACTGTCGGTACCTGTATTTTCATGGTACCGGTAGTACCGATGGTACAGACGAACCAGACGTGAGATGTGTACATCCGCCAGCTGCTAGC